>JAUKNK010001043.1:0-67738 GCA_030765055.1 Mantis religiosa
AACGGTTACCAACTTCTTATACTGACTAATTATCACGGTTACCTTTATCCTGATAAAGCTACCGTAATAAACAATAAAACATGCTAAGAATGCAGGGCAGGACACCAAACGTAGAAATACGAGCAACTTCTTATTATGCATGGTGCCAATAACATTGAATTTCACATATTCCATCATCACCAGTCACCTTTACTTGCATATTTGGATGCAGATGAGTAACATAACCTCAGTTTGCATTTGGCTTACCTGACCAGCTAATTATCACTTAGCTTTAAGCGTGAGAAATGGCAACTCGTTATAAACAATAAAACATTATAAGAATATGGGGCGAGGACGCCAAACGTAGAAGTACGAGCAACGGTTACCAACTTCTTACCGACTAATTATCACTTACCTTGAATCCTGAGAAAGGGCAACTCGTAATAAACAAAACATGCTAAGAACGCAGGGCAGGACACCAAACGTAGAATACGAGCAACTTCTTATTATGCATGGTGCCAATAACATTGAATTACACATATTCCATCATCACCAGTCACTTTTACTTGCATATTTGGATGCAGATGAGTAACATAACCTCAGTTTGCATTTGGGTGACCTGGCTCACTAATTATCACTTACCTTGAAGCTTGAGAAATGGCAACTCGTAATAAACAATAAAACATGCTAAGAACTCAGGGCGAGGACACCAAACGTAGATATGAGGAACATGTACCAACTTCTTACTCACTATGCATGGTGCCAATAACATTGCAATTCACATATTCCATCATCACCAGATTTGGGTTACCTGACCGACTAATTATCACTTAGCTTGAAGCCTGAGAAATGGCAACTTGTAATAAACCATAAAACATGCTAAGAATTCAGGGCGAGGACACCAAATGTAGAAATACGAGGAACGGTTACCAACTTCTTTCTGATCATGGTGCCAATAACACTGCAATTCACATATTCCGTCATCACCAGTCACTCTTACTTGCATATTTGGATGCAGATTAGTAACATAACCTCAGTTTGCATTTGGGTTACCTGACCGACTATTCTTGAAGTCTGAGAAATGGCAACTCGTAATAATAAAACATGCTAAGAACTCAGGGCGAGGACACCAAACGTAGATATATGAGGAACATTTACCAACTTCTTACTATGCATGGTGCCAATAACATTGCAATTCACATATTCCATCATCACCAGTCACTTTTACTTGCATATTTGGATGCAGATTAGTAACATAACCTCAGTTTGCATTTGGGTTACCTGACTGATTAATTATCACTTACCTTGAAGCTTGAGAAATGCCAATTTGTAATAAGCAATAAACCAACATGCTAAGAATGCAGGGCGGGACACCAAACGTAGAAATACGAGCAGCTTCTTACTGTGCATGGTGCCAATAACAATTGCATTTCACATATTCCGTCATCACCAGTCACTTTTATGTGCATATTTGGATGTAGATGAGTAACATAACCTCAGTTTGCATTTGGGTTATCAGACCGACTAATTATCACTTAGCTTGAAGCCTGAGAAATGGCAACTCGTAATAAACAATAAAACAACACGCTAAGAATTCAGGGCGAGGACACCAAACGTAGAAAAACGAGGAACGGTTACCAACTTCTTACGGATCATGGTGCCAATAACACTGCAATTCACATATTCCATCATCACCAGTCACTTTAACTTGCATATTTGGATGCAGATGAGTAACATAACCTCAGTGTGCATTTGGTTACTGTACCAACTATCACTTGCCTTGAAGTCTGAGAAATGGCAACTCGTAATAAACAATAAAACACGCCAAGAATCCAGTGCGAGGACACACACGTAATAATACGAGGAACACTTTCCAACTTCTTACTCACTATGCAAGGTGCCAATAACGTGTCTGAAATATTCCATCATTCACCAGTCACTTTTACTTGCATTAATGGATGCAGATGAGTAACATAACCTCAGTTTGCATTTGGATTACCTGACTGGCTAATTATCACTTATCTTTAAGCCTGAGAAAGGGCAAATCGTAATAAACAATAAAACATGCTAAGAACGCAGGGCAGGACACCAAACATAGAAATATGAGCAACTTCTTATTATGCATGGTGCCAATAACATTGAATTTCACATATTCCATCATCACCAGTCACCTTTACTTGCATATTTGGATGCAGATGAGTAACATAACCTCAGTTTGCATTTGGGTGACCTGGCTCACTAATTATCACTTACCTTGAAGCTTGAGAAATGGCTACTCGTAATAAACAATAAAACATGCTAAGAACTCAGGGCGAGGACACCAAACGTAGATATATGAGGAACATTTACCAACCTCTTACTATGCATGGTGCCAATAACATTGCAATTCACATATTCCATTATCATCAGTCACTTTTACTTGCATATTTGTATGCAGATTAGTAACATAACCTCAGTTTGCATTTGGGTTTCCTGACTGATTAATTATCACTTACCTTGAAGCTTGAGAAATGCCAATTTGTAATAAGCAACAAACCAACATGCTAGGAATGCAGGGCAGGACACCAAACGTAGAAATACGAGCAACTTCTTACTATGCATGTTGCCAATAACATTGCATTTCACATATTCCATCATCACCAGATTTGGGTTACCTGACCGGCTAATTATCACTTAGCTTGAAGCCTGAGAAATGGCAACTCGTAATAAACAACATGCTAAGAATTGAGGGCGAGGACACCAAACGTAGAAATACAAGCAACTTCTTACTATGCATGTTGCCAATAACGTTGCATTTCACATATTCCGTCATCACCAGTCACTTGTATGTGCATATTTGGATGCAGATGAGTAACATAACCTCAGTTTGCATTTGGGTTACCTGACTGGCTAAATATCACTTAGCTTTAAGCGTGAGAAATGGCAACTCGTAATAAACAAAGCATTATAAGAATTCAGGGCGAGGACACCATACGTAGAAGTACGAGCAACGATTACCAACTTCTTTCTATGCATGATGCCAATAACATTGCATTTCACATATTCCATCATCACCAGTCACCCTTTACCCTTGCATATTTGGATGCAGATGAGTAACATAACCTCACTTACCTCTAAGCTTGAGAAATGGCAACTCGTAACAAACAATTAAACATGCTAAGAACTCAGGGCGAGGACACCAAACGTAGATATATAAGGAACATTTACCAACCTCTTACTATGCATGGTGCCAATAACATTGCAATTCACATATTCCATCACCACCAGTCACTTTTACTTGCAATTTTGGATGCAGATGAGTAACATAACCTCAGTTTGCATTTGGCTTACCTGACCGGCTAATTATCACTTAGCTTTAAGCGTGAGAAATGGCAACTCGTAATAGACAATAAAACATGATAAGAATAAGGAGCGAGGACACCAAACGTAGAAGTACGAGCAACGGTTACCAACTTCTTTCTATGCATGATGCCAATAACATTGCATTTCACATATTCCATCATCACCAGTCACCTTTACTTGCATATTTGGATGCAGATGAGTAACATAACCTCAGTTTGCATTTGGGTGACCTGGCTCACTAATTATCACTTACCTTGAAGCTTGAGAAATGGCAACTCGTAACAAACAATTAAACATGCTAAGAACTCAGGGCGAGGACACCAAACGTAGATATATGAGGAACATTTACCAACCTCTTACTATGCATAGTGCCAATAACATTGCAATTCACATATTCCATCACCACCAGTCACTTTTACTTGCAATTTTGGATGCAGATGAGTAACATAACCTCAGTTTGCTATTGGCTTACCTGACCGGCTAATTATCACTTAGCTTTAAGCGTGAGAAATGGCAACTCGTTATAGACAATAAAACATTATAAGAATAAGGGGCGAGGACACCAAACGTAGAAGTACGAGCAACGGTTACCAACTTCTTACTATGCATGATGCCAATAACATTGCATTTCACATATTCCATCATCACCAGTCACCTTTACTTGCATATTTGGATGCAGATGAGTAACATAACCTCAGTTTGCATTTGGGTGACCTGGCTCACTAATTATCACTTACCTTGAAGCTTGAGAAATGGCAACTCGTAATAAACAATTAAACATGCTAAGAACTCAGGGCGAGGACACCAAACGTAGATATATGAGGAACATTTACCAACCTCTTACTATGCATGGTGCCAATAACATTGCAATTCACATATTCCATTATCATCAGTCACTTTTACTTGCATATTTGTATGCAGATTAGTAACATAACCTCAGTTTGCATTTGGGTTTCCTGACTGATTAATTATCACTTACCTTGAAGCTTGAGAAATGCCAATTTGTAATAAGCAACAAACCAACATGCTAGGAATGCAGGGCAGGACACCAAACGTAGAAATACGAGCAACTTCTTACTATGCATGTTGCCAATAACATTGCATTTCACATATTCCATCATCACCAGATTTGGGTTACCTGACCGACTAATTATCACTTAGCTTGAAGCCTGAGAAATGGCAACTCGTAATAAACAATAAAACATGCTAAGAATTGAGGGCGAGGACACCAAACGTAGAAATACAAGCAACTTCTTACTATGCATGTTGCCAATAACGTTGCATTTCACATATTCCGTCATCACCAGTCACTTGTATGTGCATATTTGGATGCAGATGAGTAACATAACCTCAGTTTGCATTTGGGTTACCTGACTGGCTAATTATCACTTAGCTTTAAGCGTGAGAAATGGCAACTCGTAATAAACAAAGCATTATAAGAATTCAGGGCGAGGACACCATACGTAGAAGTACGAGCAACGATTACCAACTTCTTTCTATGCATGATGCCAATAACATTGCATTTCACATATTCCATCATCACCAGTCACCTTTACTTGCATATTTGGATGCAGATGAGTAACATAACCTCACTTACCTCTAAGCTTGAGAAATGGCAACTCGTAACAAACAATTAAACATGCTAAGAACTCAGGGCGAGGACACCAAACGTAGATATATAAGGAACATTTACCAACCTCTTACTATGCATGGTGCCAATAACATTGCAATTCACATATTCCATCACCACCAGTCACTTTTACTTGCAATTTTGGATGCAGATGAGTAACATAACCTCAGTTTGCATTTGGCTTACCTGACCGGCTAATTATCACTTAGCTTTAAGCGTGAGAAATGGCAACTCGTAATAGACAATAAAACATGATAAGAATAAGGAGCGAGGACACCAAACGTAGAAGTACGAGCAACGGTTACCAACTTCTTTCTATGCATGATGCCAATAACATTGCATTTCACATATTCCATAATCACCAGTCACCTTTACTTGCATATTTGGATGCAGATGAGTAACATAACCTCAGTTTGCATTTGGGTGACCTGGCTCACTAATTATCACTTACCTTGAAGCTTGAGAAATGGCAACTCGTAATAAACAATTAAACATGCTAAGAACTCAGGGCGAGGACACCAAACGTAGATATATGAGGAACATTTACCAACCTCTTACTATGCATGGTGCCAATAACATTGCAATTCACATATTCCATTATCATCAGTCACTTTTACTTGCATATTTGTATGCAGATTAGTAACATAACCTCAGTTTGCATTTGGGTTTCCTGACTGATTAATTATCACTTACCTTGAAGCTTGAGAAATGCCAATTTGTAATAAGCAACAAACCAACATGCTAGGAATGCAGGGCAGGACACCAAACGTAGAAATACGAGCAACTTCTTACTATGCATGTTGCCAATAACATTGCATTTCACATATTCCATCATCACCAGATTTGGGTTACCTGACCGACTAATTATCACTTAGCTTGAAGCCTGAGAAATGGCAACTCGTAATAAACAATAAAACATGCTAAGAATTGAGGGCGAGGACACCAAACGTAGAAATACAAGCAACTTCTTACTATGCATGTTGCCAATAACGTTGCATTTCACATATTCCGTCATCACCAGTCACTTGTATGTGCATATTTGGATGCAGATGAGTAACATAACCTCAGTTTGCATTTGGGTTACCTGACTGGCTAATTATCACTTAGCTTTAAGCGTGAGAAATGGCAACTCGTAATAAACAAAGCATTATAAGAATTCAGGGCGAGGACACCATACGTAGAAGTACGAGCAACGATTACCAACTTCTTTCTATGCATGATGCCAATAACATTGCATTTCACATATTCCATCATCACCAGTCACCTTTACTTGCATATTTGGATGCAGATGAGTAACATAACCTCACTTACCTCTAAGCTTGAGAAATGGCAACTCGTAACAAACAATTAAACATGCTAAGAACTCAGGGCGAGGACACCAAACGTAGATATATAAGGAACATTTACCAACCTCTTACTATGCATGGTGCCAATAACATTGCAATTCACATATTCCATCACCACCAGTCACTTTTACTTGCAATTTTGGATGCAGATGAGTAACATAACCTCAGTTTGCATTTGGCTTACCTGACCGGCTAATTATCACTTAGCTTTAAGCGTGAGAAATGGCAACTCGTAATAGACAATAAAACATGATAAGAATAAGGAGCGAGGACACCAAACGTAGAAGTACGAGCAACGGTTACCAACTTCTTTCTATGCATGATGCCAATAACATTGCATTTCACATATTCCATAATCACCAGTCACCTTTACTTGCATATTTGGATGCAGATGAGTAACATAACCTCAGTTTGCATTTGGGTGACCTGGCTCACTAATTATCACTTACCTTGAAGCTTGAGAAATGGCAACTCGTAACAAACAATTAAACATGCTAAGAACTCAGGGCGAGGACACCAAACGTAGATATATGAGGAACATTTACCAACCTCTTACTATGCATAGTGCCAATAACATTGCAATTCACATATTCCATCACCACCAGTCACTTTTACTTGCAATTTTGGATGCAGATGAGTAACATAACCTCAGTTTGCATTTGGCTTACCTGACCGGCTAATTATCACTTAGCTTTAAGCGTGAGAAATGGCAACTCGTTATAGAAAATAAAACATCATAAGAATAAGGGGCGAGGACACCAAACGTAGAAGTACGAGCAACGGTTACCAACTTCTTACTATGCATGATGCCAATAACATTGCATTTCACATATTCCATCATCACCAGTCACCTTTACTTGCATATTTGGATGCAGATGAGTAACATAACCTCAGTTTGCATTTGGGTGACCTGGCTCACTAATTATCACTTACCTTGAAGCTTGAGAAATGGCAACTCGTAATAAACAATTAAACATGCTAAGAACTCAGGGCGAGGACACCAAACGTAGATATATGAGGAACATTTACCAACCTCTTACTATGCATGGTGCCAATAACATTGCAATTCACATATTCCATCACCACCAGTCACTTTTACTTGCAATTTTGGATGCAGATGAGTAACATAACCTCAGTTTGCATTTGGCTTACCTTACCGGCTAATTATCACTTAGCTTTAAGCGTGAGAAATGGCAACTCGTAATAGACAATAAAACATTATAAGAATAAGGGGCGAGGACACCAAACGTAGAAGTACGAGCAACGGTTACCAACTTCTTACTATGCATGATGCCAATAACATTGCATTTCACATATTCCATCATCACCAGTCACCTTTACTTGCATATTTGGATGCAGATGAGTAACATAACCTCAGTTTGCATTTGGGTGACCTGGCTCACTAATTATCACTTACCTTGAAGCTTGAGAAATGGCAACTCGTAATAAACAATTAAACATGCTAAGAACTCAGGGCGAGGACACCAAACGTAGATATATGAGGAACATTTACCAACCTCTTACTATGCATGGTGCCAATAACATTGCAATTCACATATTCCATCACCACCAGTCACTTTTACTTGCAATTTTGGATGCAGATGAGTAACATAACCTCAGTTTGCATTTGGCTTACCTTACCGGCTAATTATCACTTAGCTTTAAGCGTGAGAAATGGCAACTCGTATTAGACAATAAAACATTATAAGAATAAGGGGCGAGGACACCAAACGTAGAAGTACGAGCAACGGTTACCAACTTCTTACTATGCATGATGCCAATAACATTGCATTTCACATATTCCATCATCACCAGTCACCTTTACTTGCATATTTGGATGCAGATGAGTAACATAACCTCAGTTTGCATTTGGGTGACCTGGCTCACTAATTATCACTTACCTTGAAGCTTGAGAAATGGCAACTCGTAATAAACAATTAAACATGCTAAGAACTCAGGGCGAGGACACCAAACGTAGATATATGAGGAACATTTACCAACCTCTTACTATGCATGGTGCCAATAACATTGCATTTCACATATTCCATCATCACCAGTCACCTTTACTTGTATTATTGGATGCAGTTGAGAAACATAACCTCAGTCTGCATTTGGGATACCTGACTGATCAATTATCACGTACCTGGAAGTTAAAGAAATGCTAATTTGTAATAAAGAATAAACAAACATGCCAAGAACTCAGGGCGAGGACACCAAATGCAGACATACAAGGAACAGTTACCGAGCATGGTGCCAATAACCTTGGATTTCAAATGTTCCATCAGCACCAGTTAATTTCTCCCGTATCAAGGGATGCAGTTGCTAAGCATAACGTCACTCTGCATTAGGCAAACCTGAATAATTTCCAATACATTAAAAGTGTGTGATATCCATGCGTCGGGCAAATAGGTTAAGATTAAAAGTTATATTTGGGAGAAATATGCTGATAAATGACATGGATAAGAACCAAACATGGGCGCGCTGTATGTCGTCTTCCTCCTACTGTAAAATGCAGGGGGGACCTCCACGATGAAATGTTGCAGATTGGCTAAAGAGCAGCATAGTTCTGTCCAGCAATTCATAAAGCAGTGTTCAGATAATTGAGACAAATTACACCATTTCCTATAACTTACATGTAACATGCTTGGCTTTGCAGGTCCTGGTGAGATACAGCTACAGAAAACCCTACATAACTTGTGATTGGCACAGAAGAGCGAGTAATTACAGCAACCCTAGAGAAGCACGGGTGACAGTGGACGCCAAGGAAGGAAGACAGGCAACCAGCAAGAAGTGGTAAGTGGACTTGCACATGTTTGCAGATTCTAGAAGATTTGCACGATATTCCACAGCTTAGGAAACATCCCCTATGTTTCGTAGGCTGTGGAATATGGTTTTTTTCTTTCTTTCCTGGAACAGGTGATAATTTAGAGGTTGCATGAAACAGAGGCAAGATTTCTTGCCAGGGTTATACGAGGTTGATTTACACACCTCAGAAGTTGGGCATATCACATGACAGTTGAAGCAGCAGTATTTATGTACATCATGGGATCGTGTGCTAGGGGAGGTGCAGAGGCGATCCAATCAGGTCTCGCCTCTCTGACAGGACTGTTCAGTCTTGTCTGCCCCATTTGGCTTGTTTAAAGTAATTCCAAGCATACACACCAACCAATAATGAAATTCATTACAGTGCCTACGCTGTGAAGCATTGTTGATAATTATTAGCAAGTATTGGTGCTCACCTAGTAGCATTCAAGGATAAACATGGATAAACATGAAGCGATCCAATCAGGTCTTGCCTCTCTCTCCCCCATTTGGCTTGTTCAAAGTAATTCCAAGTATACACACCAACCAATAACCAGTGCCTACGCTGTGAAGCACGGTTGTTAATTATTAGCAAGTATTGGGAAAATAATTCGAACTGGAGAAATGGAGGTGTTTAGGTTATGTTGAATCCTCCTCATGGCTCACCGTTTGCAGAATTTTGTTGTCTTAGCGCCATTAGAATTTATTAGAAACCGATTCAGTTAGCACATGCAACACACCACTTACAGGTAAATGCAATATCAACAGTGCAGGACTCTTGATTGGTGCTCACCTAGTAGCATTCAAGGATAAACATGGTCCCATTTGAAAGTTAAAGGGATTGCATATGCTTGGATTAGCAGAGGCACATGGTATCGAGCAACACACGCACACGTCACTACACTCGCATGCCCCTAGGAGCCTCGCACCGTCCATGGGGCACAAAGAAAATGGTGTACAACCCCGCTTTTGTAGTAGCAAGTAACACCACCCACAGAAAACACAGGCCTGCTCCTGCAGTACTCCTATTATTGACACCTGATTGGGAAACAAGGGAATGTGTAGCACCAGCACCTGCACCTGAACCTTCAATCGTAGAATGAGAGACAGTTGTGGAGCACATCGAACAGCTATGTGAGTGGAACTGAGCAGCTTTGCATTCTTTCCTTGCTTTCACTTGATCGGTCATCCCTAAACACAAATTCGGTAGAGGAGAGCACACACTCCTCTCCCTCCCTCTCTCCCTCTCACACACACAATAAGAGCATATCAGACGGAACTGCACACGCAAGCTCCAGGGAGCCACATATACACAATGTGCCATGCACAACAGTAAGAATCAGCAATGATCACAAAAAAGCACACGTTCAAGAACTGCACCATTAAAGTGCTATGGGGTGGCGCGCACCCGCAGCTTCACTACAAGTGACACACGGAGAATAACAGTAGAGGCACTACACGATAATCACATGGTCGATGGAACGCTAAGAAGTGGTAGAAACTGGACGTTCTTGACGGTGGCGTCGTGCTCCACAGCATTGCCATCCCTCCCTTTTTAACGTGACATCAATCCCGGGGAAGATACCAGCAGGAGGAGACCGCTATGTTGACCAAGAAACCTGGCGTCACACCTGTAAAGAAAATGAGCGACGTTAAGTACGCTGAAATTTCAACATGGCGGCGATGCGTATTCCAAGGTCGGGCACGAGATAAATTTACGCAGAAGTGCGAAAGTAAATCTTGGCAAGACAAGAAGAAAGATGTGGCAAGCACGTTACATACTCGTGCGATTTAGAGGTTGGCGTTGAAACGGAACTAGCTACCCTGGCAGATTGCGGAAAGTGCCTAGTGAAATACGTAACGAGCGAGCACATTTACCTACCTTCGTGTAGAAACCCTCGCAAATAGGCACAGCACAATTTACGAGCGCCGATCCGCAGCTTGACAACATCTACTCGTTATGCGTTTGAAGATTCCGCAGATACCTACCGTGACCTTCGGACAGTCGTAGCAATATCCGCCATCACGAGAAGGAGCATTCAATTGCAGAGCAGCCAACATCATGGAAACGGAAATGGCAGAACATTCAACTGCTGCGTAAGCACGCAAGAAGAAACGCAGCCGAAGCGGTCTTGTGTCTCGCGAGAACATAACATAATTTTTGCGATGAAACCCGCCTATTAGGACAGCGAAACCCACTCGGTTGGATAGGCTTTACGACGCGGTGATGCACAGGTTGGCTACGAGCGCTTCGACAGGAGCGCCAACATGACCGCCTGAAGCGTTTTGCGAAACAAAACGCGAAAGCGCTTCGACAGGAGCGCCAACATGACCGCCTGAAGCGTTTTACGAAACAAAACGCGAAATAAAATTCAAACCTCCGTGAAAATAACGGACGGCCGCCGCCCCTCCCCCTCCACCACGAGAGAGAAAAATCTAAGGTGCAAGTAATCCCTTTATACCCTCTTGATGAAGCCCAGGGTTACAAATTAGCAATAAACCATGGTAAATGGGAAGGCAATATCCAGTAAAGCTAGACTGAAACCTTCCATCTCGTGCTCCACGGTATGCGACCGATTAATTCTCCATAACCTTAAGACAGGGATGTGCCGAATCCTTATAACCAATGAACCAACCTGCCGAGATTGCAGGGCCAGAACACCGAAAATAAAATTGGTGCTTACTCGCCATGCATGGTGGTGCCAATATAGGTTGCAGTTGAAAAATTCGATCACCGCCGGTTATTTTTGCTTTAAATATTGGAGTAACAGCCTGTTACTCACTGCGCATGGGGCCAATAAAAGATGCATTTTAAGTGACCTTATCACCACTGGTTATTTTTTACTTGAATTACTGGAAGCAGTTGAGAAACATAACCTCACTCTGCATTTGGGTTACCTGATTGTCACTTACCTTGAAGCTGGAAAATGCCAGTTAGTCACAAAGTAAGCAAGCAGGATTGCAGGGCGAGGGCACCAAACCTAAAATTTGCGAGGAACGTTTACCAGCAACTTGTTGCTCACCATGCAAGGTGCCAATATAGGTTGCTTTTCAAATGTTCCATCAGCACCGGTTGAGGGACATAACCTCGCTCTGCATCTGTGATATCTGACCAACCGACTAGTTTTCACATACCTCGAAGAATGGAACATGCGGGTTCAAAATAAACAATAAACCAACCTGGCGAGATCGCAGGGCGAGAATAACAAATGTAAAATTTGTGAGCAAAAGTTGCCAACAACTTTGTACTCACCACGCATGGTGCCAATACAGGTTGCATTTCAAATACGCTATTTTTACTTGAATTATTGCCTCTCTCTGTATTTGGGTTACCTGGCTAATTTTCACTTACCACGAAGCTGGAAGATGCCAATTCGACATCAACAATAAAACAACCAATCAAGAATGCAGGTTGAGGACACCAAACATAAAATTTGTGAGGAAGATTTACCAGCAACTTGTTACTCCACCACGCATGGTGCCAATATAGGTTGGAAATATTCCAATTCTATATGAATTACTGGACGCAGTTGAGAAACATAATCTCACTCTTCGTTTGGGTTACCTGGCTAATATTCACTTACCTTGAAGCCTAGGAAATGTCAACTCGTGACAAACAATAAAGTAACCAAGCAAGATTGCAGGCTGATGACACCAAACCTAAGATGTGTGAGTAACATTTACCAACAACTTGTTACTCGCCATGCACATTGCCAAAATAGGTTGCAGTTGAAACATTCCAATTCTGTATGAACTACTGGACTCAGTTGAGGAACATAACCTCACTCTTCGTTTGGGTTACCTGCCTACTTTTCACTTACCTTGAAGCCTAGGAAAGGTTAATTCGTCACAAACCATGAAGTAACCAAGGAAGATTGCAGGCTGAGGACACCAAACCTAAGATGTGTGAGTAACCTTTACCAGCAACTTGTTACTCTGCCATGCATGGTGCCAATATAGGTTGGAAATATTCCAATTGTATATGAATTACTGGACGCAGTTGAGAAACATAATCTCACTCTTCATTTGGGTTACCTGGCTAAACTTCACTTACCTTGAAGCCTAGGAAATGTGAACTCGTCACAAACAGTAAAGTAACCAAGCAAGATTGCAGGCTGAGGACACCAAACCTAAGATGTGTGAGTAACATTTACCAGCAACTTGTTACTCGCCATGCATATTGCCAGTACAGGTTGCGATCGAAATATTCCAAATTCTGTGTGAATTACTGGATGTAGTTGAGGAACATAACCTCATTCTTCGTTTGGGTTTTCATTGCTAATATTCACTTACCTTGAAGCGTAGGAAATGTCAACTCGTGACAAACAATAAAGTAACCAAGCAAGATATCAGGTTGAGGACACCAAACCTAAGATGTGTGAGGAACATTTACCAGCAACTTGTTACTCGCCATGCATATTGCCAATATAGGTTGCAATCGAAATATCCCAAATTCTGTATGAATGACAGGACGCAGTTGAGAAGCATAATCTCACTCCGCATTTGGGTTACCTGGCCAATTGTCACTTACCTTGAAGCTGGAAAATGCCAATTAGTCACAAATAAAGTGGCAAGCAAGGTTGCAGGACGAGGACACCAAACAAAAAGTCTGTCAGGAACATTTACCAACAGCCTGTTACTCACTGTGCATGGGGCCAATAAAAGATGCATTTTAAATGCTCTTTATCACCACTGGTTAATTTTTTGCTTGAGTTACTGGATGCAGTTGAGAAGCATAACCCCACTCTACCAACCTGGGGAGATCGCAGGACGAGAATAACAAATGTAAAATTTGTGAGAAAAAGTTACCAACAACTTGTTACTCACCACGCATGGTGCTAATATAGGTTGAACTGCAAATAGGTAATCTCAACTGTCTATTTTTACTTGAATTATTGCCTCTCTCTGTATTTGGGATACGTGGATAATTATCACTTAGCATGAAGCTGGAAGATGCCAATTCGTCATTAACAATAAAGCAACCAAGCAGGAAGAGGACACCAAACATGAAATTTGTGAGGGAGATTTACCAGCAACTTGTTACTCTGCCATGCATGTTGCCAATATAGGTTGGAAATATTCCAATTCTATATGAATTACTGGACGCAGTTGAGAAACATAATCTCACTCTTCATTTGGGTTACCTGGCTAAACTTCACTTACCTTGAAGCCTAGGAAATGTGAACTCGTCACAAACAGTAAAGTAACCAAGCAAGATTGCAGGCTGAGGACACCAAACCTAAGATGTGTGAGTAACATTTACCAGCAACTTGTTACTCGCCATGCATGTTGCCAATATAGGTTGGAAATATTCCAATTCTATATGAATTACTGGATGCAGTTGAGAAACATAATCTCACTCTTCATTTGGGTTACCTGGCTAAACTTCACTTACCTTGAAGCCTAGGAAATGTAAACACGTCACAAACAGTAAAGTAACGAAGCAAGATTGCAGGCTGAGGACACCCAACCTAAGATGTGTGAGTAACATTTACCAGCAACTTGTTACTCGCCATGCATATTGCCAGTACAGGTTGCGATCGAAATATTCCAAATTCTGTATGAATTACTGGATGCAGTTGAGGAACATAACCTCACTCTTCGTTTGGGTTACCTGGCTAATTCCCACTTACCTTGAAGCCTAGGAAATGTCAATTCGTCACAAACAATAAAGCAACCAAGCAAGATTGCATGTTGAGGACACCAAACCTAAGATGTGTGAGTAACATTTACCAACAACTTGTTACTCACCATGCATATTGCCAATATAGGCTGCAATTGAAATTTTCCAATTCTGTATGAATTACTGGACGCAGTTGAGGAACATAACCTCACTCTTCTTTTGGGTTACCTGGCTAATATTCACTTACCTTGAAGCCTAGGAAATGTCAACTCGTGACAAACAATAAAGTAACCAAGCAAGATATCAGGTAGAGGACACCAAACCTAAGATGTGCGAGGAACATTTACCAGCAAGTTGTTACTCGCCATGCATATTGCCAATATAGGTTGCAATCGAAGTATTCCAAATTCCGTATGAATGACTGGACGCAGTTGAGGAACATAACCTCACTCTTCGTTTGGGTTTTCATAGCTAATATTCACTTACCTTGAAGCGTAGGAAATGTCAACTCGTGACAAACAGTAAAGTAACCAAGCAAGATATCAGGTTGAGGACACCAAACCTAAGATGTGTGAGGAACATTTACCAGCAACTTGTTACTCGCCATGCATATTGCCAATATAGGTTGCAATCGAAATATTCCAAATTCTGTATGAATGACAGGACGCAGTTGAGAAGCATAATCTCACTCCGCATTTGGGTTACCTGGCCAATTGTCACTTACCTTGAAGCTGGAAAATGCCAATTAATCACAAATAAAGTGGCAAGCAAGGTTGCAGGACGAGGACACCAAACAAAAAGTCTGTCAGGAACATTTACCAACAGCCTGTTACTCACTGTGCATGGGGCCAATAAAAGATGCATTTTAAATGCTCTTTATCACCACTGGTTAATTTTTTGCTTGAATTACTGGATGCAGTTGAGAAGCATAACCTCACTCTACCAACCTGGGGAGATCGCAGGGCGAGAATAACAAATGTAAAATTTGTGAGCAAAAGTTACCAACAACTTGTTACTCACCACGCATGGTGCCAATATAGGTTGAACTGCAAATAGTCCATCTCGACTGTCTATTTTTACTTGAATTATTGCCTCTCTCTGTATTTGGGATACGTGGATAATTATCACTTAGCATGAAGCTGGAAGATGCCAATTCGTCATTAACAATAAAGCAACCAAGCAGGAATGCAGGATGAGGACACCAAACATGAAATTTGTGAGGGAGATTTACCAGCAACTTGTTACTCTGCCATGCATGTTGTGGAAATATTCCAATTCTATATGAATTACTGGACGCAGTTGAGAAACATAATCTCACTCTTCATTTGGGTTACCTGGCTAAACTTCACTTACCTTGAAGCCTAGGAAATGTAAACACGTCACAAACAGTAAAGTAACGAAGCAAGATTGCAGGCTGAGGACACCCAACCTAAGATGTGTGAGTAACATTTACCAGCAACTTGTTACTCGCCATGCATATTGCCAGTACAGGTTGCGATCGAAATATTCCAAATTCTGTATGAATTACTGGATGCAGTTGAGGAACATAACCTCACTCTTCGTTTGGGTTACCTGGCTAATTCCCACTTACCTTGAAGCCTAGGAAATGTCAATTCGTCACAAACAATAAAGCAACCAAGCAAGATTGCATGTTGAGGACACCAAACTTAAGATGTGTGAGTAACATTTACCAACAACTTGTTACTCACCATGCATATTGCCAATATAGGCTGCAATTGAAATTTTCCAATTCTGTATGAATTACTGGACGCAGTTGAGGAACATAACCTCACTCTTCTTTTGGGTTACCTGGCTAATATTCACTTACCTTGAAGCCTAGGAAATGTCAACTGGTGACAAACAATAAAGTAACCAAGCAAGATATCAGGTTGAGGACACCAAACCTAAGATGTGCGAGGAACATTTACCAGCAACTTGTTACTCGCCATGCATATTGCCAATATAGGTTGCAATCGAAATATTCCAAATTCTGTATGAATGACTGGACGCAGTTGAGAAGCATAATCTCGCTCTGCAGTTGGGTTACTTGGCCAATTGTCACTTACCTTGAAGCTGGAAAATGCCAATTAGTCACAAACAATAAAGTAGGCAAGCAAGATTGCAGGACGAGGACACCAAACAAAAAGTTTGTGAGGAACATTTACCAACAGCCTGTTACTCACTGTGCATGGGGCCAATAAAAGATGCATTTTAAAGGCTCTTATCACCACTGGTTATTTTTTGCTTGAATTACTGGATGCAGTTGAGAAACATAACCTCACTCTAGCAACCTGGGGAGAATAACAAATGTAAAATTTGTGAGCAAAGGTTACCAACAATTTGTTACTCACCACGCATGGTGCCAAAATAGGTTGCATTTCAAATAGTCCATCACCACCGGCTAGTTTTGAACTTGATTTTCTGGATAAATTAAACAAATCAAATTAAATTTAAACAAACACTCTTCCTCATAGTCCTGAAAAGTCTCCCGACTAAGTGAAACGGTTAGTTTCCTTATTTTAATGTGGTTTTACCTTTAACCTCTTCCCAGCAGATATTTAAGTGCACCACGCATTTTGGGCACTCTGATCTACACTAGTGACTTTCTTGCTCACTGGGCTTACATCACTTGCTGCAGATTTTCCCTACACTTCATGAAGTAGCCTTGTAACTCGTGTTAAATTCAACAGTTACAGCCGCTGCAAATTCCAAACCCAAAGCTTTCATTAAATTTACGGATTATATGCACCAAAAGAAACAAGGCAAGGATTACTATTTACTGCTGCAGCAGGAAAGCAGAAAAATGTCATGTGAAGCCGTATTGCTATTCTGAAGTAAACTTAACATTAATATAAGCTGCATTCCACGGCTCAGGTGTCCATGAGAACCAGTGTGTTCACTATAGGCTATTCACCATTCACATTCACAAATGTCAACAAAAGCAGGAGGAAATAAATGGATGTCTTGTTGGGCACCTTTCAGAAACACCCAGAAGAATGTCTCTGAACTTAACGGCAAAGAACTGAAATCTCACTGCGTGGTTTAAACGTGAAAGTTCCATCAGTGTCGCTGAAATGTGCTAACGAAGGCGATTAAGGAGACAGACAGTTAAATCGGGGCGCAGCGTCTCTTTAAATGGCAGATTCTGAAACTACGAGGTCTCAATGGAAATTTAGGTTAAAGTAACAGAAAATGGGATTTTCTGTCAGCTATCACTGATTGCTGTAGCTTGCATACCGTGGCTTCTAGCTTGCATACGTACGTTCATCCATCCATCCCAACTTTCATTCATTCATTCGTGAAAGGGAACCAGAGCAGATTTACATTTCATCAGTAGGACAATAACTTAACAAAGCCGTTATGGAGGCAGGCATGGTTAAACTTACCTGAGATGGTGGACAAGCTAGCACCTTAACCACTTGTTGTTACGCAACCACTCCCCTGTTGAGTCTTAACAAGAGGAGTTTCTTAATAATGTCTCTATATTAGTATGTATCGTTACAGTAAGCGTAAGAGGTGCATGAGCATGAGCATGGAAGCTTGAGTTATAATATTCGAAGTGCAATCTTTGTTGGAGGAGCTTTGTTCTTCACGTGCCTTAAGGTTGGTCTCCAGTCGAATGGGCGACGCCACAGGGCTATTACAAGAACGAACATGGTCATTTTACCACCGCAAGAAATTCCTCAAAGCTAGTTTTGGGTTATATGGAGGGAGCATTTGATGAGGTAATTAAGAACAGGAAAAACTTGTAATATATTTAATTCCTCAACCAAAGAGGTCCCAAAGGACTAAGGTGACATACACCTCGACAAATCACCAGCCACTGAAAATACACAGTCACTCGCTCAGGCAGGTTGTAGGCACCACAAGTGGCAAGTGGTTATCCTCCCCCCTCCTTGTGTCAGAAGTACACGGGGACACTCCTGGAAGCCTTGACCTTGCAGAGCTCAGGGAGACCTCCATGTTGAAATGCTCTGTGGTACCTGACCTAGAAAGCAAGGGATAGGGGATGCTGGGGGAGGGGGTTATTCGAGCCTCTGCCTTCTCTTGCTAGGTACTGATGACAGCTAACTTGCCCAAAGTGCATGTTTGACGGAGGTAGTCTTGGGAGGTACGACCAGCAAAAGGAGGTAAGTTGAACCAGGCATGATTTCTGATTCTTGGAGCTCACTTTCCTTCAAGGGGGATTCTGCCCCAGTTACGGATGCCAACAGAGCAAGGTTTTATTTGGACAGTTAGTTTAAGGATTTAGTGTATGTGTTACTGTAGTTTATTTTTGTTAAGAATATATCCTGTGTTTGGTTTATATTTATATTCCTTACTTAAATTTTTGCTTGGTATTTAGGTTCATATATGGCCCTTGCCAGTGTTGTTTTAAAAGGGCACTGATCTTGCAGTCGAGCGCCCCTAAACATATATCATCAAATGAAGTGAAGCCATACATATAGCGGATTTCCAGCCAGTCCTGACCTGATTACGTTTGGTCACCTGTTCCTAAAAGTCGCCCTCTTTTGCATTTAGATGCGGAGGGATATGAAAGCAAACCACGGAGGTAGGGTATTTGCCAGCACCTACTCGTGGGGGATGGCATGGGAAAGCAACTCAGTATTAAATAGGCTTGATTAATAAGTGAGCAGAGCACCCAGAGTAAAGGTCATCAGGCAAACACTACAAGTGCAGATGTATGGGAGATTGTTGCAAGCACGCGAGCTAGATAGACACTGTATGTGAGTAATGGGATTGGTAGCACACACACGAGAAGGCACACGCCACTAAAAACAAGGAAGCACAAAACACACACGCACGCCACAACCTCTGAAAGCACCACACATGTACATTCACATGGACCAAATGTACCTGCAACTTGCCTTGTGCTGGTATGCAAAAGTGATAGGAAAGCACTGCAAAGCATCATCCATGTAAGGAACCACAGGGGAGTGGGTGGTGAACTTGCACACACCTCGACACACAAGGGAAGGCGAAAAACGAACACTATTTACAATGTACACAAAAGAAACGGTGTACAGGATATTCACTTCCATGGTGATAAGGCACTCAAGTCACAAGCGGAGAGTTCAAACATCCGAAAGGAGCACAATCACACGTTAAAGGCAGAACGAGAAACACCATTACGCACCAGAAAAGACACTAAATTACACAAGGGAGAAAAGGAGCACTTCTCGCGTCGGTGACAATGTTTGTATGTACTCCAGAAGTCTTTGTCATCCAGGAGAAGAGGCAGGCTGGCGCAGGACAGGCGAACATCAAGATACCATTCCTAAATTGACCACGTGCATCGTTGTAATGGATTACGGAATCCAATGTGGCGGCGAAGCGTAAACTGAGGAGGACATGCGGGAGGGATATATATTTTATATAGTTGAAGTGTATGTGCACACGCCAAATAAAAGCAAAACTTTGCAAAGTCACATTACCACCTGTAAATTAAATTACTACCTGTAAATTACTGTGGTAAATGCTTTTACGCCCAATGCACATTACGAACGTGGCTATTGTCGAAAATAGTCGGTAATGGCGGGAGGACATCTTGCACCAGAGTAAATGGGAATATATATAAAATGATAATACAAGTGTATGAGGACACGCAACGCAAAATTAATCAAAGCAAAAGTTACCAAAACCACAATACCACCCTGTGGAAAATGCCTTTACGCCCAATGCACACAATGAACGATGGTATAGACGAAAATAATCGCTAATGGCGGGAGGACATGTTGCACCGACCTTTACGTATTACCCACCCCCCCACCTAAGCGCCACCTTCACGGACTTGTTGCTAAGTGTTCGCGCATACAGGTACTGCGCAGGCACGCCGGCCGGCCAATCCGCCTCGACGTTACTAAGTGTCGAACCTGGACGCTTTCACACATTCACACTAAGGAAACTGTTGGAATCCAACCCACAGACACGTAGGTGCCAAGTCTGCCATCTGGAGGGAAACAATGAAGTTCATCCAACCTTAATTCAGGGCTCGAGAACAGTTAACGTCGCAAAGAGCGGAAAAAGAGAAGGAAAGAAAGAAAATCAGTCCGAGAGGATAACATTTTCAGGAATCGAACCTCTTGCCCGACACTACATTGCATCTCGGTGCTGCAGAAACGACCGCATGTTGGCAACAGCTGCTGCCAACACGACGGCGTGAAACAAGTGTTTGCCAACGGTGAAAAACACGAGTGTAAACATCGTGCCCAAACTTAACAGGCACTAAAAGTATCTTCAGAGGCGTTATAAAGTGTACTTAAACAGATAAGTGTTACAATAATGTCCCAAGGCCCCGGCAATGTGTTGTTGCGTATGTATTATGCCTCTTATGTCCTTAGATTTCTTCTAATTCTAATATTTCCAATTTTGATCCGTCATATGCTGTTATATAGATACCTTGTCATAGTACTGGCCACCATAAACTATAAAGTTCCCTGAAAATCAAAGAAAACTACACACACACACACACACACACACACACACACACACACACACACACACACACACACACACACACACACACACCGCCTCGATAGCGTAGATGGTAGCGTGTCTGCCTCACGTTCAAGAGGTCCCGAGTTCGAATCTCGGTCAGGGTGAGCTACCTGGATACGTTTTTTTTTTACCAGGGTTTTCCCTTATTAAAGGCGAATGTCGAGCAACATTTCATCCAACTCGTTCACCGTCCAATATTACTTAACGTTGGAGTACCTAAATTAAAAAAAAAAAAAAAAAAAACACACACACACACACACATGATCACTTTATATTCTTTCTGGTGCATAGTTTATTGCATCTGCCGTGGAATTCTTTCTAAAACCAAATTGCGTACCACTCAGATCTATCATATATTCCAGCATGCCTGTATATGAAAGACGATCCTGTACGTTTCCAAGAGTATTAAGCAAGCAAATTGGCCTGAACAATTTTACCCTTCATTATCTTCCCCTTTCTTGAGAACTAATCCTGTATGGCTACGACAAGAAGACTCGAGGGGTACGAAAGGCATAGGAGCTTGAACTGTTTAGCTGCTCCGGTAGCGGGTCTGTTTACTAGGAAACGAGTGAATGAGAGTGCATATGAGTCACCCATGTTGCTAGAACTAATGTTTGTTGCAGCGATAGGTATTATTTATAGGTGAACGTTCAAGAGGTCCCGAGTTCGAATCTCGGTCAGGGTGAGCTACCTGGATACGTTTTTTTTTTTTTACCAGGGTTTTCCCTTATTAAAGGCGAATGTCGAGCAACATTTCATCCAACTCGTTCACCGTCCAATATTACTTAACGTTGGAGTACCTAAATTAAAAAAAAAAAAAAAAAAAAAAAAAAACACACACACATGATCACTTTATATTCTTTCTGGTGCATAGTTTATTGCATCTGCCGTGGAATTCTTTCTAAAACCAAATTGCGTACCACTCAGATCTATCATATATTCCAGCATGCCTGTATATGAAAGACGATCCTGTACGTTTCCAAGAGTATTAAGCAAGCAAATTGGCCTGAACAATTTTACCCTTCATTATCTTCCCCTTTCTTGAGAACTAATCCTGTATGGCTACGACAAGAAGACTCGAGGGGTACGAAAGGCATAGGAGCTTGAACTGTTTAGCTGCTCCGGTAGCGGGTCTGTTTACTAGGAAACGAGTGAATGAGAGTGCATATGAGTCACCCATGTTGCTAGAACTAATGTTTGTTGCAGCGATAGGTATTATTTATAGGTGAACTATGTGACAACACTTCGTCCATCCTCGTCATACTAGGAAGGCGAGCATACAACCCGAGGAGACAGCAAAAGTGAGAATGTTGCACATTCCTCTAGCTTGCCTTCCTGTCTTGGGCAGTCAGTACTTTAGCTTCCTTCCAACGATGGAAGATAGATAAAAATAGGCACTCATTTAACTTAGGTTAATATCTGCCGAATTTTGAATTACCTTAGGATGTATTCCACCTGGTCGTGCAGGTTTATATTTCATTCTATAGCATGGAAAAAAGGAAACACAAATAAAGCTTGCCAGGAGCCAACTGCCCTTTTCTGAGAGAGATGGTGGCCCTGAAAAGGGCCGTTTTATCTGTGCCACATTTACTTTGAACTTGTGTATTTAGTGACAGCTTTCGTACCCTCGCTGACGGCATGCTTGGCCAGTTCGCCGGGTAGAAGCAGACGCACAGCGGTCTGAATCTCCCGACTTGTGATGGTGGAGCGCTTGTTGTAATGCGCTAGGCGGGAGGCTTCGGCCGCGATGCGCTCGAAAATGTCATTGACGAAACTGTTCATGATACTCATGGCCTTTGAGCTGATCCCAGTATCGGGGTGAACTTGCTTCAGCACCTTGTAGATGTAAATGGCGTAGCTCTCCTTCCTCTTGCGCTTCTTCTTCTTATCTCCCTTGGAGATGTTCTTCTGGGCCTTGCCAGCTTTTTTGGCAGCCTTTCCACTGGTCTTTGGCGGCATGACGCTCCCTGTGCAAACAAACCAAGAATACGAATTAAAATCCAGAGGTCCAGAGGTAGTCCTAGTCGGGCGGGGCTTTCCCCGTCCGGGTGTCTTTTGCCGCAGTACCTAGCCGCTTTGCGGCTTAACCTGCGAAGTGAGTCAAGTGTGATTGCTTTAGATCTGCTGGTGTTAGGTTTTAAGTGTTTAAGATTGGGTTTCAACTGGTTGCCCTTGAGTGTCCTCTAAAGGCGGGTTTGTTGTTTCTTTCTCCCGTTGGGGGAGGATCTGTTTTAGAACTTTTACCCCGTTTTGAGTACGGGTGTCCTGACGCTCGAGCCATTAGGCGTTTGTAGAGTGAGAAATTTTTGGGGTTTTCCTTGGGTTACCCAAGGGGCCCCAATACGTCTCTGGGGAGTTTGTAAGATGGCAAGCGTCTTTGCTCCCTCTGGTCATACATGCCCAGTGAGTTCACCAAAGGGTTGCCATGGATTTGAATTTTGTCGTACATTGAACGAGCCCTCTCTCGAATGACGTCGACAATGTACGGGATGTTTGAATGTTCGTGTAGGATATGGGCGGGAAATCTCCAGTCAGTATCGTATATGACCCGTAGCGCCCTGTTCTGCAGCGTCTGGAGTCTGACGAAAGTGGTATTCGCCACTGTTCCCCAGATCTCACAGCCGTACAGGATCATGGGCGGGATGATCGCCCGATACAGCTGGAGTTTGAGTCGGAGTGGCATGGTTGAGCGGAATATAGGATATAGGTTCCTGAGCGCGACGTGCCCAAGCTGTACCTTGCCCTTGACGTGCGGAGCGTAAGTTAATTTGCGGTCCAGCGTCACCCCGAGATACTTCGCCGTTTGAACCCATGGGATTCCACGACGCCGTAAAACGAAGTTCTGCTGCAACCGATTGGCTCTGGTTTTTGCCAGGAGAATCGCAGAGCTTTTCTCCGGGTTGATCGCCATTCGCCATTTTGCGCTCCATTCGCCAATGGCCCGGAGCTGGGTTTGGATCTGCCGAAAGCTATACCTTGGGTTTCTGTTTACTGCGAAGATCATTAGATCGTCCGCATATTGACAGGTGTGGGTATTGTGGTGTGTAGGTATGTCAGCCATGTAAGCTGCAAAGAGTGCCGGCGACAGCACGCTGCCTTCCGGCACCCCAGCGCCAATGGGCCGCTCTGTGGATAGCTTCCCCTCCATCTTTACTCGGAAGCTTCGGTTTCCGAGGAAACCGGCCACCAAGGAAATGTATGGACGGGGAATTTCATACTCCAGGAGTTTGTAAATTAGTCCTTCATGCCAGGTAGTGGCGAATGCCTTCTCCACGTCCAGCAACACTGCTACCGTTTTAGACCGTTCCTGGAAACCCAGGGAGGCCTTCTCGGCAACCCGCAGTAGTTGCTGTGTCGTAGAGTGGCCAGAACGGAAGCCAAACTGATGTTCCGGGATTAAGCCCCTTTCCTCTAGGTGAGGAAGGAGCCGGGATAGGAGCAGTTTTTCGAAGACCTTCGATAAAACTGGGAGAAGACTTATTGAGCGGTAACTGGAAGGAAAAACCGGATTTTTCCCCGGCTTTAAAACGCACACCACACGCGCCTCCTTCCAGATAGCTGGAAAGTGGCGCATGTATAGGCACGCGTTATAAATCCGGGTCAGGTGAATCACGGCTCTTCGTGGAAGGTGCTTGAGCATTTCCGCTGTGACACGGTCCTGCCCAGGTGCTTTGTTGTTTCTTAGAGAGTTAAGCGTGGTCGCTAACTCTCTAGGGGTAACGATGGGGATATGGAACTCCTCGTGGTCAGGGGGTGGTGCATCTAGGAAGTCCTCCACCACCTGTTCCACGAGGTCAGCATGGTCATCGTCCATTGGCTCTACCCTGGGTTGGAATTGAGCCTCCAGATAATCTGCTAGTGCATCTGCCTTTTCTTTCGACTCGTAGACGAGTCGACCTATAGGGCTATGTAGGGGGTGCTGGTGTACGGTTTTGTCTTTCCGCAGGCTACGGACTATTCGCCACGGTTTTCTCTCCTGGAGATTGGTGTGCCTTAATAGTTTTTCCCAGGCCTCTTGGCGGTGTGCTCTTAGGAGCCGTCTCACCAGGGACTTGAACCTCTGGTGTACTTCTCCTATCCTGGGGTGGCGAAATCTCTGCCACAGCTTTCTCACAGCATTTTTAGCCCTGATCAGCTGCTTAATGGGTCCCGGAATATCTGTAGGGTTTGGAGCGTCTATTGGGATGCGGTGTGTATGAGCACGGACCGCATTGAGGATAGATGTGGAGAACTCCTTGGCTGCCGCCTCGAGTGACTCCACGGAGTCGATCCGGGGACTGGCTTCCACGGAGTTTTGGATGGTAGTGATAGCGGCATCCCAGTCGACTTCGTCCACCCAGTCAGCCGTTGCCAGAGCTGCGACGGTAGCGTCTGAATCGATCACAACTGGGTTGTGATCCGAATCCAGAGCGTTTACCGCCGTGAGGTCCAGATGAAATGGTATGTTTTTCGTGATAGCGAAATCTATGATATCCGCTCTGCCTCGAGGCGGAAAGTGCGTTGGACCCCGCGGGCCATGCGCATGAAGGGTGGGATCTCCGCAGATGAAGCGGTAGATGTTCCTTCCCCTTTCATTCTGGATGCGGCTGTTCCATCCTGGGTGTTTGGCGTTGAAGTCACCGGCTATGCACACTCTGTGGTCGAGATTGAGGAGTGCCCGGTAATCCGCTTCATGGAAGGGATGGTTGGGCGGGTCATACACCGCCACAAGCACCAGGTCTGAACCGCCTAAGGAGAGCCTTATGGCGGTCGCCTCCAAGTGTTGTAGCGGAGGAAGTGTGATTCTGGTATGGGTGATATGATTTTTGATAAGGATGGCTGTACCTCCGCCCCGCCGACCGGCTCGATCGGATCGGTGGACGGTGTAACTTGGCAGATTAAACTGTACACCAGCATGCAGGTGCGTTTCGCATAGCATGAGGAGGTCAATTCCATGGTAATTTACAAATTCCAAGATGCTCGGTCTCTGTTCTCGGACTCCATTTGCGTTCCAGAACGCTGCTCTCAATGAACGTTGAGTTCTCCTCACCGCCATTTACGAGCTGGAGTCAGGGAAGAGAAGCCGTGCAGTCTGTTGCATAATGCTATGTTTTTGCATGGCAGGTATTCTGGGGTTAGTCAATTGCTCCCTGCAGCGCCTTAGAATTGGGAGGGAGCGTTGTACAAGTTCGGCAAACCAGGCTGAAAGCTCTTGGAATTCCGCTAGGTCTTCGTTGGATATGCCAGTGTCCCACACTGGCATTGGATCTGCGGAGGTGAGGCTTGGGTCCTCACTTACGGTCGTCACAGCCACAGGGGCTGGAGCTGGTGTAGGAGGGGGAGCAGTGGCGGCAGTACCGCTCTGTCTCCCCGTGGCGGTTTGGGCAGGCTGCCCGGCTGTTGGTGCCGCAGTTGCCGGTGGGCTTTGCCGCCGGGCTGCGGTGGCCTTCTTTTGCCGTGGAGGCCGCTGTGGCAATGCTGCAGATGCAGCCGATGTCTGGACGGCGGCTTCCCTGGGGCTTACCGCCTGGTTTGCTGCCGAAGTCTGCCTCGCCCCGGCCTGCTCGAGCACCTGTTCGTGCTTCCGCAGCGCCTGGGCAAAACTCACTCCAGGCCGAACTTGCGCTGGCTCCCTGTTAGAGGTCCTGCCCTGTCTGGCCTGCACTATCCGCAGTCTTGCTGGACACCCGCCGTAGATGCCTATATGGGCCTCTCGGCAGTTGGCGCATTTCTTTTCCTCTTTCGGGTTCGGACAGTCCTTAACATGGTGGTCCCCGGCACAGCGAATGCACGCTGTCCGTCGCTCGCACGCATGGCTAGAGTGGTGGAAGCCCAAGCACCTGAAGCACTGGGCTGGCCCCTCTCTGCCATGGTACGGCTCCACCTTTATCCTGGTGTTGTAGAGGTGTGAGACCTCGTCGATTTTAGGGAGACCATCTCCCTGTTTCTCCACTATCACGAGGAATAGTGGCATTGGGGCCCTTACAGGCTCCTTGCCTTCCTCGCGGATGGTTCTGGTCAGCTGGACCACGGTACGCGGCTCAATGCCGTGTTCTTCCGCCAGGCCCGCCTTGATGTCCTCCGGGTCGGCGTCAGAGTCAAGACCCCGGATAACTCTGCGCACCAGGTTTGGTCGCTGCAGCGAGAACGTATGGAACTCAATCCCCATTCCGCGCAACACCTCCCTGGTGGCTTCATGGTCCTCCGGGGTCGTTGTCCTGATGACGACCCGGTTAGGGAACCTGGTGGCCTGGAAACCCGCCTGGAGCTTCGCCCTCAATTCCCTCATCACCTTAATGTGATTGGGAAAGGGGTCGGACACAATCGGCGGAATTCTGGCCGCCTTTTGTGCGCGAGTGCTCCTGGCATCCGCGGGCGCTGCAGGGGTGCTGGGGGCAGCACCCTCCGGTTTCGAACCGGAGGGCCTTTTACGCCTTCCCTGCACAGTGGTAAACCCTTCGGCATCAGTGTCGCTCTCAGGAAGAGGAACTGAGATGCCCTGGAGAGGGGTGGCTGGAGTTGGCTTATTCCCTGGCATGGTGACCGGGGAGATAGGAACGACGGTTCCCTGGTTTAGGAGGCGAGAGGCCTTCTTCTGAGGTTTCTTTTTTTGCAACTGGGCCTTCGCTTTTGCCTTCACGAGGTTTACTCGCGGGCCAGTTGAGGAATGGGTAGGGTTGGTAGCTTGACTCGCTTCGTCAGGTCTTACCTGGCGGCTGGTACTCGGCATTTCGTCTTGTTTAGTCGTAGCAGGTGCCATCCGGCTCCCCACAGAGGATCGGACGCCTTGCGACGCGCCTAATGGGGCGGACCCCGGGTCCCGACCTAAGTCAGGACCCTTGGCTACGACCTTGTGGGCCTGCAGTATCGTGGTCAGTGTGTCTGTCTGTCCCGAGTACTTGCTGGCTCTGGCTCTGGATTTTTTTCCGCTCTCGGCTGGTGGAGTAGCTCTACGAGCTAACTCCAGAAGATCTGTTAGCAGAGGGTTTGCTTGTCTGCTGCTGCTGCTGCTGGCCAGTGCAAGAGAAGGCACTGCTGGCTGGAGTAGGGCAGGCGCTGCTGCGCCTGCAGAAGTAGGCTGCTGCGCAGGCTACGCTGCGCAGAGAGCACGGCCGGGCTGCTGCTCCCTTTGTGGGCTCCGTCAAATGCACGCGTTTTACAGTCCGCGTGTGCCCTGAAGTCTGTCGCAAGCCCGTCTCGTGCCACGCTGGAGATCCTCGTCTGAAGAGCTCTGGTTGACGAAACTCGAGGAGTGAGTCGCCCTCTCCCAAATGCACGGCTCTGCAAACAAACCAAGAATGCCTCTCCCAAATGCCACTCTCCCAAATGCGAATTAAAATCAGCTCGTCCCACTCAATAAAAGAGAAGACGTCAGGGGGAGGTGCCTTCGCTAGGCGCACGAACCGGCTGGGGAACAAGGCAAGGGGACACCCCGCGATTGGTGCAGTGTCGGCGGAATAAAAGCGATAAATAGTTCTTCAGGAGGGAGTACATACGCAACAGCAGCACTTCAACATGTCCGGACGTGGAAAGGGAGGAAAAGTGAAGGGAAAGTCTAAGTCTCGCTCCAGTAGAGCAGGACTTCAGTTCCCCGTGGGCCGTATTCATCGACTTCTGCGTAAAGGCAATTATGCCGAACGAGTGGGAGCTGGTGCCCCCGTGTACCTCGCTGCCGTGATGGAGTACTTGGCCGCTGAGGTTTTGGAGTTGGCAGGAAACGCCGCCAGGGATAATAAGAAAACCAGGATAATCCCCAGACATCTTCAGCTGGCCATCCGCAACGACGAAGAGTTGAATAAACTCCTTTCGGGCGTAACGATAGCCCAAGGTGGTGTACTGCCTAACATCCAGGCAGTACTTCTGCCCAAAAAGACCGAAAAGAAAGCCTAAAGCGCCTCTTTCATCGGCGTACTCTTTCACCGATAGGTACTTAAACGGCCCTTTTCAGGGCCATCACACTTTTTCCGTAGAGTGGGTTGTACTGTTCGCCTCAATAAAGTCCCAGGGGAATGAGGGGAAAGGGGGTTTAGCCACTATTCCAATACCCTGCTTGGTAGTTTCATGCCACTTCCTTCAGGCACTCCTTAAGGGTGACGCATTCCTATCAGGGACTTCCTTTGCGTTGGCTAACAGTACAACCCGCTCAAGGGAAACAGTTATGAGATTTAGAAATAGGTATTTAGCATATTAGCATCATGTGTTGACGCAGCTGTTACGGCAGTATCGTCGGTAAATGGACCGAGGTTTTCAAACTCTTAGGGTAGTAGGGTATTGATGTAGCTAAGGAAGAGCAGGTGACAAGGGACACTGCCCTGTGGAACCCCCCTGCGTTTATGGCATGAGGTTGAGAGTGGACGTGGTCCATAGTAACAACAAATTATGAAATAATGATGGAATATGCGTATAAGAGACATTGTAGTGAATGAGGCGATGGAGAAGGCCTTCGAGCCACACCCAATCGAAGGCTTTGGAGATGTCTAGGAAGAGGGCTGCAACATAGTGACAATTGTTGCAACCTTGAACCACCTCGTACACAGTACGCAGGAGCCGATGTGTTGCCGTCGAAACCCAAATTGCTCGGGACGAAGCACATCGTGATGGTGCAGTAAGTTCTGTAGTACGGTTTCAAAATGCTTGCCTAACGTCGGCAGAAGACAATATTTTTGCATGTCTCCATGCTATTGATAGCTGTAAAGGATGTTGACATCACGTCGGCCAACGTGTATATAGCCTCACAGCCAACGCGATCTCTTGTCCGCAGGGTGGAATTTGTTTGTTTAAACATTCCACATCAGTTTCAATAGGAACGTAACCAAACCACAAGGAATTGGACGGATGGCCTCAGAAATTAACTAGAAAGGGCTTAGAGAAAAGCTGCAGCCGGGGATTGCAAGACGCTAGAAGGCAGGACCAAGAGCTCTGAAGTGAATAACTTGGTGGCCCTGAAAAGGGCCGTTTTTCATACACATGCCTGCGTGCGATCGTGATTAAAAGGCTTAACCACCGAAACCGTAGAGGGTGCGGCCTTGTCGCTTGAGGGCATACACTACATCCATGGCAGTGACCGTCTTCCTCTTGGCGTGCTCGGTGTAGGTGACAGCATCTCTAATGACGTTCTCCAAGAACACCTTGAGCACTCCTCTGGTCTCCTCGTAGATGAGGCCTGAGATACGCTTCACCCCCCCTCTGCGGGCCAGACGACGAATGGCAGGCTTCGTAATACCCTGGATGTTATCTCGCAAGACCTTCCTGTGACGCTTGGCACCACCCTTTCCGAGTCCTTTGCCACCTTTGCCTCGTCCAGTCATGTCTACAGCAGCGTGTCTCTTTCACACGAATCCCCCTCGAAGAATGAGTCGATTTCTACTGTCATGGCCGCTTTTTGTAATCTCGCGGGTAATGGGCGGCGCCACACAGGCTTCGGCCAATGGCACTGCAGAGGGCGGGTCATGACGGCGGTGCGATTGATCTATATGACACGAAGAGGCCAAAGGGCTGAATTTACTCTAGTGAGACCGGCACGAGGCGAGATGGCACGTACCAAGCAGACGGCTCGTAAATCCACTGGCGGCAAGGCTCCCAGGAAACAACTGGCTACCAAAGCCGCCAGGAAGAGTGCCCCTGCCACCGGCGGAGTGAAGAAACCTCACCGTTACCGTCCTGGAACCGTGGCCCTTCGGGAGATTCGGCGTTATCAGAAGAGCACGGAACTGCTCATTCGCAAGCTGCCCTTCCAGCGCCTGGTAAGAGAGATCGCCCAGGACTTCAAAACGGATCTACGCTTTCAGAGCTCTGCGGTGATGGCACTTCAGGAGGCCAGCGAGGCCTATCTAGTGGGTCTCTTCGAAGACACCAACCTGTGCGCCATTCATGCCAAGCGAGTAACCATTATGCCCAAAGACATACAGTTAGCTCGCAGAATCCGCGGCGAGAGGGCCTAAGAGAGGCTCAATCTCGAGGACGTCGGTTTGCGGACAAAACGGCCCTTTTCAGGGCCACAATTACGTTCCTTAGAGCCAGATAAGAAGCTGAAATAAGCCTATTTCAAAGGCAATGGAACTTAGTCATCTAGTACCAGATGTTTAAGTTAAAGAAAAAAGCTTCAAGCGTTGTAGATTTACAAGGATTGGATTGGATTGGATTTTATTTTTGCCTTAAATAAGGTACATGGCCTGGTACCCCTACATTGGGCGGGGCTTGCAGGCAGATATTTACATAGGTATATAAATTCTCTTAATGCATATTAGGGCGTATGTTTTGTTTTACGAAAAAGCTCATACAGTGGCCCTCTTGTCCACCGAGAACAGCTTTTATTATTAGTTTATTGTTTTATTTTGTCTTTCTGTTTTTAACACACTTTTTTTTTTTTTTTTTTTTTCACTATATACACTAATTACACGCACGCACGCACACACACACACATACGCAGGTCGCGGCCAGCACGTTCCTTTCTCAGCCATACACAATCACACTTATAGATCACTATATACATATATACATGGTTCCCGCGGTTTTCCTGTACGGGTCAGGTGATCTTTTGGGCGACCTCTCCATTAATGTGCTGCCTTGGGCTGGTCGGTATGGGGATGTTCAGGTGTGGCGGCTGAGCCGTTAGAACTTTTTTATTCTTTTGTGTTTTCGGTGTTTAGGCTCGCCGCCACCGATGTTGTTAATTAAAGGGTTGTTGTGGTGGTGTATTTTTGCCCATACCGACCTGGTTCTTTTTTCTATTGCGGATTCGATGGTAGGGATGTTACATTCTTGGTGGAGGGTGATATTGTTGGTTAATAGTGGGGGACGGATAATTTTTCTTAATGCGAGGTTTTGCAGAGTTTGTAGTTTTTTGATGTGTGTTTTCGATGCATGAGCCCAGGCTGCGCATGCGTAGAGGACCACAGATAGAATAAATGATTTGTACAGTATTAGCTTGGTTTTCAGTTTTACTTCCTTGCTACGGAAGACGGGGGTGCATAACTTTAGTCTCTGCCGCCCTTTGTTGGCATTATCTTGTATGTGGGCGTTCCAGAGTAGTTTTCTGTCCATAGTGACCCCTAAGTATTTAACATGCTGACGACAGTGCAATCTTTGCCCACCGACCGTTAGGTCCATAGCCGGAGGGTTCAGCTGGTTAGAGAAATATATCAGCTGGCATTTTTCGGCATTAATTTTGATTTTCCAATCATGACACCATGAAAGGAAGCGGTCAGTGTACCGCTGCATTTCCAAAAGCCCGTATTTTGCATTTTTGTGGTGGTTGTAGATGGCGGTGTCGTCAGCATACATGGCAACCTTACATCTGGCGTCCACGGGAAAGTCATTAGAATACAATATATACAAATATGGGGACATTATTGCCCCTTGTGGTACGCCAGCTTGCATGGTTCGCTCATGTGAAGAGGAGCGGCCCACTTGGACGTAGAAGCGTCTATTTTCTAGAAAACTGTGCAGCAGGTATAGGTAATTTTCGAGTCCGGGAAATTGGTGCAACTTGTAAAGTAGGCCTTTATGCCAGCACCGGTCAAAAGCGGCTTCTACGTCCAAAAATAATGCCAACGTTGGAGCCTTATTGTTAAACTGCTCTGTTATATCGTCGGTAAGTCTCAAAAGTTGTAGTTCTGTGGAGTGTCTTTTTCTGAAGCCAAATTGGGATTTTGAGAGTTCATCTGTTTCCGAAATGTGATTTTTGAGTCGGGAAAGGATGAGTTTTTCTAGCAGTTTACCAATTACTGACAGGAGACTAATGGGGCGGAAATTTTGAGGCTGCCTGGCGCTCTTCCCTGGTTTTTTAAGCATTATTACCTTGGCTAGCTTCCAAGTTGCTGGGAAGTAGTTTTGCTGCAAACAAGCATTGAATATCTTTGTTAGGTGCACCAGGGCTTTTCTCGGGAGGTGTTTAAGTTCCTCATTAGTCACTCTGTCAGGGCCGGCGGCTTTTCCATTAGGTAGTGACCTAATGAGCTTGTAAACTTCCTGCGGTGTAATAAGATGGAATGGTTGCTCTCGCTTCCGCGCCACCCATGTTTGTACCCATTCGTTTACTTCCCGCTCTATGGCAGGGTTTACCGTTGGGTTTTCTGTGAACCTGTCTTTTAGACAATCGGCGAAAACCTCGGCTTTCTCCTCTGCGGAGAAGTGCAGGCCGAGGCGAGTATGAAGGGCCTCAGTGCTGGTGTTGTCGCTTGAGGAGGTCTTAAATGCCCGAAGTAATTTCCACAAGGAATGGTCCAAATGTGTGGTACTTTTCATTTTGGTTTCCCACTGGTCAATTTTGTTAATATGAATTTGACGCCGAATGGTTTTACGCAGCCAGTTTGCTGCTACTTTGTATTCGGGCTGGCGGGATTGCCTCCAGAGCCTCATCAAGCGCCTTCGCCTAGCAATGAGAAGCTCCACCTCTGGGTATGTGCAGAAACTGGGTGGGCTTGTGGTGTATGTGGTGGCACTTTTTCTGGCCGTGCGCAGCGAGGCGGTGAAATTTTCAACGGCGATATCTATCTCCGCCTCGTTGCTGTATGACAGCTTGGGCTGTGCCATTCCATGCATTGCAAGCGTGAAGGCATCCCAGTTCGTGTCAGCACGTTGCCTGTTTCCAGGGGTGCTGGCAGAAATGGCGCCTCTTATCTCGAAATGCACAGGTAGATGGTCAGAGTCCAGGCTGTGATACACTTTTAGGTTTTGTGCAATCGCCATATTTTTTGAAATAACGAAGTCTAAAATTTCAGGATCCTCTCGTCCTGATCTGTGCCAAAAAGTTGGGTCATCCGGGAGGTGCACCTCGATGTCATCATTTTCTGTTATAAACTCTACCAGGAGATTTCCTGCCGCGTTTGCTCGGTGTGCGTGCCACCAGGGGTGCCGAGCGTTGAAATCTCCTGCGATTATAACATGTTCCTCCATAGCGAGGATTTGCTCGAGGTCTTGTGTATGCAGTGGTAGTTGTGGGGGTTTGTAAAGTGCCACCAACATGACTGTCCTATTATTGATATGAGTTTTAAGTGCTGTGCACTCTAATGTAGCTAATCTTGGTAGTGTTACGGAAGCGTGAGCAACATGGTTTTTTAATAAAATGGCGGTTCCTCCCCCCGGTCTGCCAAATCTGTCAGTCCGAAAGATTTGATACCCCTGTAGCTTAAAGTTTGTCTCTGCTTTTAGTTTTGTTTCGCAAATAAATGCGACATCAATTTTGTTGCGCCGCAGGTAATTTTCAAGTTCGTGTTGCTTTCTGTGGATACCGTCAGCGTTCCACAGGAGAGCATGAGTTAAAGTTATGCCTCCCCTTACAGATGCCATTTAATCGAAGATTTCGCTTAAAAAGCATGTGATGGCTTCTAATTTATCCATGGTGCCTGTGCAACTTTTTATTGTTGCAGCAAAGGATTTTAATTTTGGGAGGATTTTTGGCAAGTTGAGTTCCTTAATGAGCTGAAACAGCTCTTTCAAACCACTCAGGTCGGATGATGATTCCTGAGTGGGGGGAGATGCTGGACCACTTGTAGGTGGCACGGTTGCCGTTTGCATCTGCGCGGTCCTCGCATAGGAGAGACCGGGCTGTACCAGAGCCGGGTTGACAATGGGGCGTGGCCCTGGTTGGGCACCAGGATTTGCCCTGGCTATAGTTGCCAGTTGGCGGCGGTGGCGTTCGTACTTAAACGTTTCGCACCCCCTGTAGCTTGCAGGATGCGTTTCCCCGCAGTTGGCACAACGGGGTAGGACGACCTGCTTGGCCTTCTCTGGGCAAGCCGATAAGCGGTGGAAGCCACTGCATAGGACGCACCTAGAGGTCATTTTGCAAAATTTGAATGTATGACCCAGCTGCTGACAATTGTAGCACTGGGTAATATTGTTGTTTGTTTTTAGGACCTCTATTGCCACCATCACATGGCATATAACCTGTTCATTAATAAAATTTTGGTTACCTGTGGTCCTGTCCATAGCTACTTGGAAGTTGGGTAGAGGTCGCCCTTGTACCCGCAGTTGTCGCACTTGCACACCCGAGTAACCTTTGAGGACGAGATCTTCTTTTATGTCTTCTTCTGCCAGGTCGACTGGGAGCCGTTTCACCATGTAACGGAGGGGCTGCTCACTCCTTGGTGTGAAGCTGTAGTGCTGCACTCCTGCTTTGTGCAGCAACTCCATGGTAGGGGCGGCGTCAGTCTTCCTTTGGAGGAATAGCTTGACACAGTCCCTTGTGGTTTGTAGCTTGTATGTGTCAGCCGGAAGTGCTGTGCGGAGAAGATGCAGGACCTTGGTGACCGCTTTTACGTCCGGGATGATGATTCTCGGCGGCCTTTGGGCTTCTTTTGGTTGCGTTGTTGTTGTTGTGCTGGTGGAGGTGGCAGGTAGTGTTGGCTGGGTTGGACGCTGTTGTGTCTGGTTTTGCCTGTTCGGTTGCTGTGGTCGTGGAAGGGGGGGGAAGTTTTGGTGTGAGGATTGCTGTTCAGCGGGTGGTTCCTCTTCGACGTCTTCTGCGTCGTCAGGGGTCAGGATTTGGTATTTATTGGCTATTGCTGTGGTTGGTGTTGTTTGTTTAGTTTTCTTCGTCCCTGTGTTTTGGGGACGTTGTTCGTTATCTGCCAGGCTTTCTTCGCTGCTACCTCGGCGTAGGGGGCGTTTTCTGGCTGGGGCAGGTTGCCAACCTGCACCCAGATCCACCAGTTGTCGCTTTTTACGTGCGTGGTCTCGGTAGCAGTTACCGAGGTCCGCTGCGATTTTTTGAAAGTTTGGAGAATCTGCCTCCTGGCTGTTTAGCAGATCCGTGTAAAATTGGATTTCTTTCTGGAGGTCGGCGACCTCCTTTTCTATTTTACCATACTGTTCCCGTACTTCCGCAGGAACTGCGGGCTCTGCTGCGCCCTCCACTAGCATGGGCTCCTCGGCCAATGAGTGGCGAGAGGGCTGGATGTTGCTGCAGGCTGGCTGCTGTGAAGTTATAAAGTTGGGCGGCATTAGTCCTCTGCCAGCCAGTCGGCCAGCGGGCTCTGGGGAGGGCGGTAGTGGTGTCAATGACGCCATGTTTTGTAGTAGGCTGCGCGCCAGCCGCTTGGAGCTGGTGGCTTGGCCTGCATGCAAGGGGACGCCACGTTTTGTGTGCAAGAAGGGCACACGGTTGGGCGTCCCGCGTTGATTTCTCTTGTTTGTTTGCTTATTTCTCGTCACTTTGCGCACTGCACTGTCACTTGTCCACACTTCACAGAGAAGGCTGCGTCGCACAACACTGTCACTACAACACACCGTAAATTGCCTTATCAGAGGCGAATCATCGGCGCACACGATTTACAAGGCCTGTTATAAGGCCGGTCTTATACGCATCTGGCTCACCGGTATTTAAATTACGGGGAGCGTGCAGCTGAATTGATAAGCAGATGGCGGCGGTCCGAAGCGTACACCCTAATTTACTACATATACTATAACATATATTACAAAGGGCCAATACATCCCGTAAAATGGATGGGAAGGCCGCATATGTGCGGTGACTGTTTCTGCACGCTTAGCCTTAAGAGCACATGTATGGTGAGACGATGTAGCCTCCTTGGATGATCTCAGCGGGGGCGGTGGGTGTGGCGCCGCCTCCTTTTTGTTTAAGCGGATGTAACTTAGGAAAATTGCTCACGTAGGGGAGGGGATCCGTCCCCTTCAGCTGCTGTGGACCCCTAACACTCGTGGTACTTCTGACGTTACTAGTGCACCGGGCCGAACATCCAGCTTTGCCAGCTCCCTGGTTATAGGGACCTTTGACGTCCTACGTAGGTAGTGCTTGCCCAAAATTTAAAGTGGGTAAATTGCGACTCGATTTCTGCTGCTCAAGGTTCAGCGGATGTCCTATAAGCCAGATAGGATTGCAAATGAGCTCAGGTTTCGCAGCTGTTTGTGCCCGAAAGGAATTCCTGGGTTAGAAGATATCGTGTGGGTGGTACATACAATACTTGAGAGATGAAAAAGTAGGGGAGTTTACAACACAGTGAATCTATCTGCCGAGATAGTCAGGACTGATCGACCATGCCTAATGCCCTTTCCAAGACGGACTGATGGCCCTGAGAAGGGCCGTTTTCCCCCAATCCACCCAACCGGGGAATGGGGAGAGTTTGACAGGGTCGGGGCCCTCACGGGGTCTGTTGACCATGGGACTCACTTCTTTTTGGGGCTGGCCTTTTTGGGTACCTTGGCCTTGGGGGTCTTCTTTGGTTTGGGAGCCTTTGGCTTCTTCGTCGGCATCTTGGTGACTTTCTTGGCCTTGGAAGGAGATTTCTTCGGCTTCGGTACCGAAGCGGCCTTCTTCTTCTCGGAGGGCTTCTTGGCAGCCTTCTTGGGTGACGCCTTAGGTGCAGATTTCTTGGCCTTGCCGGAGGACGAGGTTTTCTTTTCCTTGGGCGCAGCAGGTCGACCCCTGGAAGGCGCAGTGGATGCTGCAGTCTTCTCGAGCTTTGCCGCCGAGGCGAGTTTGAAGGAGCCGGAAGCGCCTTTGCCTTTGGTCTGTACTAGTTCTCCGGAAGCCACGGCCGCTTTCAGGTACTTCTTGATGAACGGCGCAAGCTTTTCGGAGTCCGCCTTGTAGTTGGCAGCGATGTACTTCTTGATCGCCTGCAGAGAGGAACCGCCCCTCTCCTTCAGGCTCTTGATGGCGTTGCCCACCATCTCTGACGTACGAGGATGTGCCGGTTTCGTCCTGGGCTTCTTTGCCGAAGAGGCCTTGGCCTTCTTGGGCGCAACCTGCGCTGGAGCTGCTGCGAGAGCCGTTGATGATGCTGTGTCTGCCATGTCACAAGTGGAAATGAGTAAAATTTTTTTTTTTTTTTTTTTTTTTTTTTTTTTTTTTTTTTTTTTTTGAGTGCGGGGAGGATTATGCAATGAAGTCCTTGAACGCATCGATCTCCTGACGACGACTATTCTAAATTCCGAGCGACCGACACGACACAGCCGACGCCTAAACTAAGCACCATCGGTGCGCAGAGACCTCAGAACAAAACCACGATCCTAATCCTTCAATTTTCCTCCTATTTATTAAATAAATAAAGACGTCCAACCTATCCCGACTTTTCTCTACCTAAAAACCTCCGCAATATCCCGGGCTGCTGTCAGGGCCTCGGTCATGGCAGCAGGCCGAATAGCACCTCGGGCCCTTTCCTGTCCAAGGAAAGGCCAAAACCAACGTACTAACGGGAGTGCTCAGCGGTATCCCAAAACCCTCCGAACTTCTCCCCTAACCACCGCTTACTTCATACCCAATCCCCGCACTCAAAAAAAAAAAAAAAAAAAAAAAAAAAAAAAAAAAAAAAAAAAAAAAAAAAAAAAAAAAAAGTACACCACCTTGGGCTATCGTTACGCCCGAAAGGAGTTTATTCAACTCTTCGTCGTTGCGGATGGCCAGCTGAAGATGTCTGGGGATTATTCTGGTTTTCTTATTATCCCTGGCAGCGTTTCCTGCCAACTCCAAAACCTCAGCGGCCAAGTACTCCATCACGGCAGCGAGGTACACGGGAGCACCAGCACCCACTCGTTCGGCATAATTGCCCTTACGCAGAAGTCGATGAATACGGCCCACGGGGAACTGAAGTCCTGCTCTACTGGAGCGAGACTTGGACTTTCCCTTCACTTTTCCTCCCTTTCCACGTCCGGACATGTTGAAGTGCTGCTGTTGCGTATTTACTTCCTCCTGAAGGACTCTCCCAAATGCAAAAGCAAAAAAAAAAGAAAAGAAATGGGATTTAGGCACTGACGTGCCAAGGCTGTTTAGGGATATTCCCTCTTCAGCCGCGTGTGCGTTTTTAATTGAATGTGGGGCGGGAGTTCTGGAGTACGTCGTGTGGTGGAATGAAGGTACATTGTGCGGGAGAGTGTAAGGTGGATAGAGTGTCTCTTCGTGTTTTAAGTCCAGGGTAAACAGGGGCATCGTCCTCTAGCGGGCAGTCGTCCATCGATCTTCAGGGTCTTTCACCGACTTGGTTTATTTGTCGGGTGTGTGTTTTTATCATGAGCTCGGCCTTTTCAGGGTTTTTGTTGAGAGTTAAGGTTATTGCATGGCGTTGATGTTGTGCATTAGGTGGTCAAGGTGTTGTTGTAATTCTTCTTTTTCTGTCTTTTGTTTTTTGTCGTATACGTGAATTAGGGTGATTAAAGGTGGGTTTTTGTTGTTGCTGTCTTCTTCTATTGTTTTCATGTTTTGGGCCATGTTGATTAGTTTTCGTCTGTATGGTCTTGTGTGGGCATTGTGGATGTATTTAAGCATTTGCTGTGCTACGTGATAGTCAATAGGTGCAGTTCTGGTGTCTTTGTAGATCTCACTGTTCTTGTGGTTTGGTAGCATCTTATGGGCAGTGCGTAGACATCTGCGCTCAAACGATCTCAGTTTCTCCATTGTAGTTTTGTTGATTAGGGGCATGGTTGCGACAGCTGCGTATGTTAGGATGGGTCTGACTAGGCATTTGTATAGTTTGTGGAGTATTTGGCTGGACAGACCTCTGCTGTTGAGTCTGGCTAGGAACGTGAGAGTGGCGTGGATTGGTTTAGCTTTCCTCAGGACTTCATTGTAATGTTGGTTGATGGATAGGTTATGCTTAATTAGAATACCGAGGTATCTAGCTTTGTCACTGCAAGGAATTTGTGTGTTGTTGAAGGTTATCTTGGCGGTGCGATGTTTGTGTTTCTTGTTTTTCTTGATGAGGAGGACTTGGGTTTTTTGGGTGTTTAGCGTGATGCGCCAGTTTTTCGTCCAGGTGAGGAATGCGTTGAGTTGCTGTTCTAGTTGTCTTATAGCGAGAGGCATCCTTGGGTTCGTACTCCAGTACGCTGTGTCGTCAGCATATTGTGCGAGCTGTATGTTTGGTGCTATTGGTTGGGGTGTGTCGGCGGTGTACAAGATGTACAGCAGGCCAGAGATGACGCTGCCTTGTGGTATACCAGCTTTGGGGTTGATTGGTTGTGATAATGTATCGTTGATCTTAATGTAGCAAAGCAAAATTTTATCGCTTTTATTCCGCCGACACTGCACCAATCGCGGGGTGTCCCCTTTCATTGTTCCCCAGCCGGTTCGTGCGCCTAGCGAAGGCACCTCCCCATGACGTCTCTCTTTTATTGAGTGGGACCAGCTGATTTTAATTCGTATTCTTGGTTTGTTTGCAGAGGGAGCGTCATGCCGCCAAAGACCAGTGGAAAGGCTGCCAAAAAAGCTGGCAAGGCCCAGAAGAACATCTCCAAGGGAGATAAGAAGAAGAAGCGCAAGAGGAAGGAGAGCTACGCCATTTACATCTACAAGGTGTTGAAGCAAGTTCACCCCGATACTGGGATCAGCTCAAAGGCCATGAGTATCATGAACAGTTTCGTCAATGACATTTTCGAGCGCATCGCGGCCGAAGCCTCCCGCCTAGCGCATTACAACAAGCGCTCCACCATCACCAGTCGGGAGATTCAGACCGCTGTGCGTCTGCTTCTACCCGGCGAACTGGCCAAGCATGCCGTCAGCGAAGGTACTAAAGCTGTCACTAAGTACACCAGTTCAAAGTAAATGTGGCACATAGATAAAACGGCCCTTTTCAGGGCCACCATCTCTCTCAGAAAAGGGCTGTTGGCTCCTGGCAAGCTTTATTTCTGTTTCCTTTTTCCCATACTATAGAATGAAATATAAACCTAGGTGGAATAGATCCTGAGGTAATTCAAAATCCAGCAGATAAGTAATCTGCCAATATTAACCTAAGTTAAATCAGTGCCTATTTTTATCTATCTTCTATCGTTGGAAGGAAGCTAAAGTACTGGCTGCCCAAGACAGGAAGGCAAGCTAGAGGAATGTGCAACGTAATCACTTGCTGTCTCCTCGGGTTGTATGCTCGCCTTCCTAGTATGACGAGGATGGACGAAGTGTTGTCACATAGTTCACCTATACATAATACCTATCGCTGCAAAAAAAAACATTAGTTCTAGCAACATGGGTGACTCATATGCACTCTCATTCACTCGTTTCCTAGTAAACAGACCCGCTACCGGAGCAGCTAAACAGTTCAAGCTCCTATGCCCTTCGTACCCCTCGAGTCTTCTGGTCGTAGGCATACAGGAGTAGTTCTCAAGAAAGGGGAAGATAATGAAGGGTACAATTGTTCAGGCCAATTTGCTTGCTTAATACTCTTGGAAACGTACAGGATCGTCTTTCATATACAGGCATGCTGGAATATATGATAGATATGAGTGGTACGCAATTTGGTTTTAGAAAGAATTCCACGGCAGATGCCATAAACTATGCACCAGAAAGAATAAATACAAGTGATCATATGTGTTTTAGTTAATTGATGGAAATTAATCATTTCTCCACACTAGCCGTATATAGGCTAAGATATTTGATGGATAGAGTCAACATGAAAAATTCAATGCCATGGCCGGGATTTGAACCACGGATCTACTGGTGTATCTCGGATGCGAGAGCCCCTAGTGGTCTACCGGGGAAATATATGAGTCAACTGGAAAATTTAATGTCAGGAAGGCACGTTGGCCATGGTAGCTCAAAGGTTAAGAGCGACTGGACGGAAACCAGTAGATCCGTGGTTCAAATCCCGGCCATGGCATTGAATTTTTCATGTTGACTCTATCCATCAAATATCTTAGCCTATATACGGCTAGTGTGGAGAAATGATTAATTTCCATCAATTAACTAAAATAATAAGAGTTAAATGATGAAGCCTGGGACTTAAGTACTTACAACAGTAAGTCGCCACAAACGGTGTATCTCGGATGCGAGAGCCCCTAGTGGTCTACCGGGGAAATATATGAGTCAACTGGAAAATTTAATGTCAGGAAGGCACGTTGGCCATGGTAGCTCAAAGGTTAAGAGCGACTGGACGGAAACCAGTAGATCCGTGGTTCAAATCCCGGCCATGGCATTGAATTTTTCATGTTGACTCTATCCATCAAATATCTTAGCCTATATACGGCTAGTGTGGAGAAATGATTAATTTCCATCAATTAACTAAAATAATAAGAGTTAAATGATGAAGCCTGGGACTTAAGTACTTACAACAGTAAGTCGCCACAAACGGTGTATCTCGGATGCGAGAGCCCCTAGTGGTCTACCGGGGAAATATATGAGTCAACTGGAAAATTTAATGTCAGGAAGGCACGTTGGCCATGGTAGCTCAAAGGTTAAGAGCGACTGGACGGAAACCAGTAGATCCGTGGTTCAAATCCCGGCCATGGCATTGAATTTTTCATGTTGACTCTATCCATCGATCATATGTGTTTTTTTTTTTTTTTTTTTTTTTTTTTTTTTTTAATTTAGGTCCTCCAACGTTAAGTAATATTGGACGGTGAACGAGTTGAATGAAATGTTGCTCGACATTCGCCTTTAATAAGGGAAAACCCTGGTAAAAAAACTTATTCAGGTAGCTCACCCTGACCTAGATTCGAACTCGGGACCTCTTGAACGTGAGGCAGACACGCTACCATCTACGCTATCGAGGCTGTGTGTGTGTGTGTGTGTGTGTGTGTGTGTGTGTGTGTGTGTGTGTGTGTGTGTGTGTGTGTGTGTGTGTGTGTGTGTGTGTGTGTGTGTGTGTGTGGTTTTCTTTGATTTTCAGGGAACTTTATAGTTTATGGTGGCCAGTACTAAGACAAGGTATCTATATAACAGCATATAACGGATCAAAATTGGAAATATTAGAATTAGAAGAAATCTAAGGACATAAGAGGCATAATACATACGCAACAACACATTGCCGGGGCCTTGGGACATTATTGAAACACTTATCTGTTTAAGTACACTTTATAACGCCTCTGAAGATACTTTTAGTGCCTGTTTAGTTTGGGCACGATGTTTACACTCGTGTTTTTCACCGTTGGCGAACACTTGTTTCACGCCGTCGTGTTGGCAGCAGCTGTTGCCAACATGCAGTCGTTTCTGCAGCACCGAGATGCAATGTAGTGTCGGGCAAGAGGTTCGATTCCTGAAAATGTTATCCTCTCGGACTGATTTTCTTTCTTTCCTTCCTTCTCTTTTTCCGCTGTTTGCGACGTTAACTGTTCTCCAGCCCTGAATTAAGGTTGGATGAACTTCATTGTTTCCCTCCAGATGGCAGACTTGGCACCTACGTGTCTGTGGGTTGGATTCCAACAGTTTCCTTAGTGTGAATGTGTGAAAGCGTCCAGGTTCGACACTTAGTAACGTCGAGGCGGATTGGCCGGCCGGCGTGCCTGCGCAGTACCTGTATGCGCGAACACTTAGCAACAATTCCGTGAAGGTGGCGCTTAGGTGGGGGGGTGGGTAATACGTAAAGGTCGGTGCAACATGTCCTCCCGCCATTAGCGATTATTTTCGTCTATACCATCGTTCATTGTGTGCATTGGGCGTAAAGGCATTTTCCACAGGGTGGTATTGTGGTTTTGGTAACTTTTGCTTTGATTAATTTTGCGTTGCCTGTGCTCGTACACGTGTACTATCATTTTTTATATATCCCATTCACTCTGGTGCAAAATGTCCTCCCGCCATTACCAACTATTTTCTATTTTCGACAATAGTCACGTTCGTAATGTGCATTGGGCGTAAAAGCATTTACCACAGTAATTTACAGGTAGTAATTTAATTTACAGGTGGTAATGTGGCTTTGCAACGTTTTGCTTTTATTTGGCGTGTGCACATACACTTCAACTATATAAAATATATATCCCTCCCGCCCGTCCTCCTCAGTTTACGCTTCGCCGCCACATTGGATTCCGTAATCCATTACAACGTTGCACGTGGTCAATTTAGCTCCCTTCAAGCTTCAACAGCCTAATCCGCGGTCTGGGCGAATACGACCTAGACCCCGGTGAAACCTACAAGCGACCCAGACTAGTGCTTGCACCACCATAGGCCCATACAATCCCCTCCAGATGTTCATTACATTTCATTACATTTCACCTCCAACAAACAAACCAATCAACCCTTAAATAATATCCGCCACCATCCATCCACCGTCATATCATTAAATAACCACCATCATGCCAGTAAGGGACGATGTCTCGAAATGGCAAAACGTCGAAGGCCCCTCCTCTGAGGAGGAGGTTCACCTTCAACGACACCACTGTGCTGTGCTGTGCTGTGAGGAATGGTATCTTGATGTTCGCCTGTCCTGCGCCAGCCTGCCTCTTCTCCTGGATGACAAAGACTTCTGGAGTACATACAAACATTGTGTCACCGACTCGAGAAGTGCTCCTTTTCTCCCTTGTGTAATTTCGTGTCTTTTCTGGTGCGTAATGGTGTTTCTCGTTCTGCCTTTAACGTGTGATTGTGCTCCTTTCGGATGTTTGAACTCTCCGCTTGTGACTTGAGTGCCTTATCACCATGGAAGTGAATATCCTGTACACCGTTTCTTGTGTACAATGTGAATAGTGTTCGTTTTTCGCCTTCCCTTGTGTGTCGAGGTGTGTGCAAGTTCACCACCCACTCCCCTGTGGTTCCTTACATGGATGATGCTTTGCAGTGCTTTCCTATCAATTTTGCATGCCAGCACAAGGCAAGTTGCAGGTACATTTGGTCCATGTGAATGTACATGTGTGGTGCTTTCAGAGGTTGTGGCGTGTGTGTGTGTGTGTGTGTGTGTGTGTGTGTGTGTGTGTGTGTGTGTGTGTTTTGTGCTTCCTTGTTTTTAGTGGCGTGTGCCTTCTCGTGTGTGTGCTACCAATCCCATTACTCACATACAGAAGTAGGTTATCTAGCTCGCGTGCTTGCAACAATCTTCCCTACATCTGCACTGTAGTGTTTGCCTGATGACCTTTACTCTGGGTGCTCTGCTCACTTATTAATCAAGCCTATTTACTACTGGGTTGCTTTCCCATGCCATCCACCACGAGTAGGTGCTGGCAAATACCCTTCATATCCCTCCGCATCTAACTGCAAAAGAGGGAGGCTTTTAGGAGCAGGTGACCAAACCGTAATCAGGTCAGGACTGGCTGGAAATCCGATATATGTATGGCTTCACTTCATTTGATGATATATGTTTAGGGGCGCTCAACTGCAAGATCATCAGTGCCCTTTTAACACAACACTGGCAAGGGCCATATATGAACCTAAATACATAGTAAAAATTTAACTAAGGAATATAAATATAAACCAAACATAGGATATAAATATTCTTAACAAAAATAAACTACAGTAACACATACACACTAAATCCTAAAACTAACTGTCCAAATAAAACCTTATCAACCGATCTGTTGGCATCCGTAACTGTGGCAGAATACCCCTTGAAGGAAAGTGAACTCCAAGAATCACAAACCATGCCTGGTTCAACTTACCTCCTTTTGCTGGTCGTACCTCCCAAGACAACCTCCGTCAAACATGCACTTTGGGCAAGTTAGCTGTCATCAGTACCTAGCAAGAGAAGGCAGAGGCTCGAATAACTCCCTCCCCCATATCCCTTACTTTCTAGGTCAGGTACCACAGAGCATTTCAACATGGAGGTCTCCCTGAGCTCTGCAAGGTCAAGGCTTCCCGGAGTGTCCCCGTGTACTTCTGACACAAGGAGGGGGGAGGATAACCACTTGCGGTGCCTACAACCTGCCTGAGCGAGTGACTGTGTATTTTCAGTGGCTGTTGATTTGTCACCTCAGTCCTTTGGGACCTCTATGGTTGAGGAATTAAATATATTACAAATTTTTCCTGTTCTTATTTACTTCATCAAATGCTCCCTCAATATAACCCAAAACTAGCTTTGAGGAATTTCTTGCGGTGTTAAAATGACCATGTTCGTTCTTGTAATAGCCCTGTGGCGTCGCCCATTCGACTGGAGACCAACCTTAAGGCACGTGAAGAACAAAGTTCCTCCAACAAAGATTGCACTTTGAATATTATAACTCAAGCTTCCATGCTCATGCTCATGCACCTCTCATGCTTACTGTAACGATACATAGTAATATAAAGACATTATTAAGAAACTCTTCTTGTTAGACTCAACGGGGGAGTGGTTGCGTAACAGCAAGTGGTTAAGGTGCTAGCTTGTCCACCATCTCAGGTAAGTTTAACCACGCCTGCCTCCATAACGGCTTTGTTAGGTTATTGTCCTACTGATGAAATGTAAATCTGCTCTGGTTCCCTTTCACGAATGAATGAATGAATGAATGAATGAAAGTTGGGATGGATGGATGGATGGATGAACGTACGTATGCATGCTAGAAGCCACCGTATGCAAGCTACAGCAATCAGTGATGGATGACAGAAAATCCCATTTTCTGTTACTTTAACCTAAATTTCCATTGAGACCTCGTAGTTTCAGAATCTGACATTTAAAGAGACGCTGCGCCCCGATTTAACTGTCTGTCTCCTTAATCGCCTTCGTTAGCACATTTCAGCGACACTGATGGAACTTTCACGTTTGAACCACACAGTGAGATTTCAGTTCTTTGCCGTAATGTGCAGAGACATTCTTCTGGGAGTTTCTGAAAGGTGCCCAACAAGACATCCATTTATTTCCTCCTGCTTTTGTTAACATTTGTGAATGTGAATCGTGAATAGCCTATAGTGAACAAATTGGTTCTCATGGACACCTGAGCCGTGGAATGCAGCTTATATTAAGGTTAAGTTTACTTCTGAATAGCAATACGGCTTCACATGACATGGCATTTTTCTGCTTTCTTGCTGCAGCAGTAAATAGTAATCCTTGCCTTGTTTATTTTGGTGCATATAATCCGTAAATTTAATGAAAGCTTTGGGTTTGGAATTAGCAGCGGCTGTAACTGTTGAATTTAACACGAGTTACAAACCTACTTCAAAGTCTAGGGATAATCTGCAGCAAGTGATGTAGGCCCAGTGAGCAAGAAAGTCACTAGTGTAGATCAGAGTGCCCAAAATGCGTGGTGCACTTAAATATCTGCTGGGAAGAGGTTAAAGGTAAATCCACATTAAAATAAGGAAATTAAACGTTTCACTTAGTCGGGAGACTTTTCGGACTATGAGGAAGAGTGTTTGTTTAAATTTAATTTGATTTGTTTAATTTATCCAGAAAATCAAGTTCAAAACTAGCCGGTGGTGATGGACTATTTGAAATGCAACCTATATTGGAGTTGTTGGTAACTTTTGCTCACAAATTTTACATTTGTTATTCTCGCCAGGTTGGTAGAGTGAGGTTATGTTTCTCAACTGCATCCAGTAATTCAAGCAAAAAATAACCAGTGGTGATAAGAGCATTTAAAATGCATCTTTTATTGGTCCCATGCACAGTGAGTAACAGGCTGTTGGTAAATGTTCCTCACAACCTTTTTGTTTGGTGTCCTCGTCCTGCAATCTTGCTTGCTTACTTTGTGACTAGTTGGCATTTCCCGGCTTCAAGGTAAGTGACAATTGGCCAGGTAACCCAAATGCAGAGTGAGATTATGTTTCTCAACTGCGTCCAGTCATTCATACAGAATTTGGAATATTTCGATCGCAACCTATATTGGCAATATGCATGGCGAGTAACAAGTTGCTGCTAAATGTTCCTCACACATCTTAGGTTTGGTGTCCTCAACCTGCAATCTTGCTTGGTTACTTTATTGTTTGTCACGAGTTGACATTTCCTAGGCTTCAAGGTAAGTGAATATTAGCCAGGTAACCCAAACGAAGAGTCAGAATTGGAATGTTGCAATTGCCACCTATTTTGGCAATATGCATGGCGAGTAACAAGTTGTTGGTAAATGTTACTCACAACATCTTAGGTTTGGTGTCCTCAACCTGCAATCTTGCTTGGTTACTTTATTGTTTGTGACGAATTGACATTTCCTAGGCTTCAAGGTAAGTGAATATTAGCCATGAAAACCCAAGTGAAGAGTGAGGTTATGTTCCTCAACTGCATCCAGGAATTCATACAGAATTTGGAATATTTCGATCGCAACCTGTATTGGCAATATGCATGGCGAGTAACAAGTTGCTGGTAAATGTTACTCACACATCTTAGGTTTGGTGCCCTCGGCCTGCAATCTTGCTTGGTTACTTTACTGTTTGTGACGAGTTTACATTTCCTAGGCTTCAAGGTAAGTGAAGTTTAGCCAGGTAACCCAAATGAAGAGCGAGATTATGTTTCTCAACTGCGTCCAGTAATTCATATACAATTGGAATATTTCCAACCTATTTTGGCAAAATGCATGGCAGAGTAACAAGTTGCTGGTAAATCTCCCTCTCAAATTTTATGTTTGGTGTCCTCATCCTGCATTCTTGCTTGGTTGCTTTATTGTTAATGACGAATTGGCATATTCCAGCTTCATGGTAAGTGAAAATTATCCAGGTAACCCAAATACAGAGAGAGGCAATTATTCAAGTAAAAATAGACAGCGGCGATGGACTATTTGAAGTTCAACCTATATTGGCACCATGCGTGGTGAGTAACAAGTTGTTGGTAACTTTTGCTCACAAATTTTACATTTGTTATTCTCGCCAGGTTGGTAGAGTGAGGTTATGCTTCTCAACTGCATCCAGTAATTCAAGCAAAAAAAAATTAACCAGTGGTGATAAAGAGCATTTAAAATGCATCTTTTATTGGCCCCATGCACAGTGAGTAACAGGCCGTTGGTAAATGTTCCTGACAAACTTTTTGTTCGGTGTCCTGGTCCTGCAACCTTGCTTGCCACTTTATTGTTTGTGACTAATTGGCATTTTCCAGCTTCAAGGTAAGTGACAATTGGCCAGGTAACCCAAATGCGGAGTGAGATTATGCTTCTCAACTGCGTCCAGTCATTCATACAGAATTTGGAATATTTCGATTGCAACCTATATTGGCAACATGCATGGCGAGTAACAAGTTGCTGGTAAATGTTCCTCACACATCTTAGGTTTGGTGTCCTCAACCTGCAATCTTGCTTGGTTACTTTACTGTCTGTCACGAGTTGACATTTCCTAGGCTTCAAGGTAAGTGAATATTAGCCATGAAAACCCAAATGAAGAGTGAGGTTATGTTCCTCAACTGCATCCAATAATTCATACAGAATTTGGAATATTTCGATCGCAACCTGTACTGGCAATATGCATGGCGAGTAACAAGTTGCTGGTAAATGTTACTCACACATCTTAGGTTTGGTGTCCTCAGCCTGCAATCTTGCTTGGTTACTTTACTGTTTGTGACGAGTTTACATTTCCTAGGCTTCAAGGTAAGTGAAGTTTAGCCAGGTAACCCAAATGAAGAGTGAGATTATGTTTCTCAACTGCGTCCAGTAATTCATATACAATTGGAATATTTCCAACCTATTTTGGCACCATGCATGGCAGAGTAACAAGTTGCTGGTAAATCTCCCTCACAAATTTTATGTTTGGTGTCCTCAACCTGCATTCTTGCTTGGTTGCTTTATTGTTAATGACGAATTGGCATCTTCCAGCTTCATGGTATGTGATAATTATCCAGGTAACCCAAATACAGAGAGAGGCAATAATTCAAATAAAAATAGACAGTGGCGATGGACTATTTGAAGTGCAACCTATATTGGCACCATGCGTGGTGAGTAACAAGTTGTTGGTAACTTTTGCTCACAAATTTTACATTTGTTATTCTCCCCAAGTTGGTAGAGTGAGGTTATACTTCTCAACTGCATCCAGTAATTCAAGCAAAAAAATTAACCAGTGGTGATAAAGAGCATTTAAAATGCATCTTTTATTGGCCCCATGCGCAGTGAGTAACAGGCTGTTGGTAAATGTTCCTCACAAACTTTTTTGGTTCGTGTCCTCGTCCTGCAACCTTGCTTGCCTACTTTATTGTTTGAGACTAATTGGCATTTTCCAGCTTCAAGGTAAGTGACAATTGGCCAGGTAGCCCAAATGCAGGGTGAGGTTATGTTCAACTGCGTCCAGTAGTTCATACAGAATTTGCAATATTTCCCTCGCAACCTATATTGGCAATATGCATGGCGGGTAACAAGTTGCTGGTAAATGTTCCTCACACATCTTAGGTTTGGTGTCCTCAACCTGCAATCTTGCTTGCTTACTTTATGATTTGTGACGAACTGACTTTTCCTAGGCTTCAAGGTACGTGAAAATTAGCCAGGTAACCCAAATGCAGAGTGAGATTATGTTTCTCAACTGCGTCCAGGAATTCATATAGAATTGGAATATTTCCAACCTATATTGGCACCATGCATGGCAGAGTAACAAGCTGCTGGTAAATCTCCCTCACAAATTTTATGTTTGGTGTCCTCAACCTACATTCTTGCTTGGTTACTTTAAAATTTGTCACGAGTTGACGTTTCGTAGGCTTCAAGGTAAGTGAAGATTAGCCAGGTAACCCAAATGAAGAGTGAGATCATGTTTCTCAACTGAGTCCAGTAGTTCATATAGAATTGGAATATTTCCAACCTATATTGGCACCATGCATGGCAGAGTAACAAGTTGCTGGTAAATCTCCCTCACAAATTTTATGTTCGGTGTCCTCAACCTGCATTCTTGCTTGGTTGCTTTATTGTTAATGACTAATTGGCATCATCCAGCTTCATGGTAAGTGATAATTACCCAGGTAACCCAAATACAGAGAGAGGCAATAATTCAAGCAAAAATAGCCAGGGGTGATGGACTATTTGAAGTGCACCCTATATTGGCACCATGCGTGGTGAGTAACAAGTTGTTGGTAACTTTTGCTCACAAATTTTACATTTGTTATTCTCCCCAAGTTGGTAGAGTGAGGTTATACTTCTCAACTGCATCCAGTAATTCAAGCAAAAAAATTAACCAGTGGTGATAAAGAGCATTTAAAATGCATCTTTTATTGGCCCCATGCGCAGTGAGTAACAGGCTGTTGGTAAATGTTCCTCACAAACTTTTTTGGTTCGTGTCCTCGTCCTGCAACCTTGCTTGCCTACTTTATTGTTTGAGACTAATTGGCATTTTCCAGCTTCAAGGTAAGTGACAATTGGCCAGGTAGCCCAAATGCAGGGTGAGGTTATGTTCAACTGCGTCCAGTAGTTCATACAGAATTTGCAATATTTCCCTCGCAACCTATATTGGCAATATGCATGGCGGGTAACAAGTTGCTGGTAAATGTTCCTCACACTTCTTAGGTTTGGTGTCCTCAACCTGCAATCTTGCTTGGTTACTTTATGATTTGTGACGAACTGACTTTTCCTAGGCTTCAAGGTACGTGAAAATTAGCCAGGTAACCCAAATGCAGAGTGAGATCATGTTTCTCAACTGAGTCCAGTAGTTCATATAGAATTGGAATATTTCCAACCTATATTGGCACCATGCATGGCAGAGTAACAAGCTGCTGGTAAATCTCCCTCACAAATTTTATGTTTGGTGTCCTCAACCTACATTCTTGCTTGGTTACTTTAAAATTTGTCACGAGTTGACGTTTCGTAGGCTTCAAGGTAAGTGAAGATTAGCCAGGTAACCCAAATGAAGAGTGAGATCATGTTTCTCAACTGAGTCCAGTAGTTCATATAGAATTGGAATATTTCCAACCTATATTGGCACCATGCATGGCAGAGTAACAAGTTGCTGGTAAATCTCCCTCACAAATTTTATGTTCGGTGTCCTCAACCTGCATTCTTGCTTGGTTGCTTTATTGTTAATGACTAATTGGCATCATCCAGCTTCATGGTAAGTGATAATTACCCAGGTAACCCAAATACAGAGAGAGGCAATAATTCAAGCAAAAATAGCCAGGGGTGATGGACTATTTGAAGTGCACCCTATATTGGCACCATGCGTGGTGAGTAACAAGTTGTCGGTAACTTTTGCACACTAATTTTACATTTGTTATTCCCGCCCTGCGATCTCCCCAAGTTGGTAGAGTGAGGTTATGCTTCTCAACTGCATCCAGTAATTCAAGCAAATAATTAACCAGTGGTAATTCATACCGTATTTGGAATATTTCGATTGCAACCTATACTGGCAATATGCATGGCGAGTAACAAGGTGTTGGTAAATGTTAACTCACACATCCTGGGTTTGGTGTCCTCAACATGCAATCTTGCTTGGTTACTTTATTGCTGGTGACGAGTTGACATTTCCTACGCTTCAAGGTAAGTGAAAATTAGCCAGGTGACCCAAACGAAGAGTGAGGTTATGTTCCTCAACTGCATCCAGGAATTCATATAGAATTGGAATATTTCAACTGCAACCTGTACTGGCAATATGCATGGTGAGTTAACAAGTTGCTGGTAAATGTTACTCACACATCTTAGGTTTGGTGTCCTCAACATGCAATCTTGCTTGGTTACTTTATTGTTTGTGACCAATTGACATTTCCTACGCTTCAAGGTAAGTGAGAATTAGCCAGGTGACCCAAACGAAGAGTGAGGTTATGTTCCTCAACTGCGCCCAGGAATTCATATAGAATTGGAATATTTCCAACCTATATTGGCACCATGCATGGCAGAGTAACAAGTTGCTGGTAAATCTCCCTCACAAATTTTATGTTCGGTGTCCTCAACCTGCATTCTTGCTTGGTTGCTTTATTGTTAATGACGAATTGTCATCTTCCAGCTTCATGCTAAGTGATAATTACCCAGGTAACCCAAATACAGAGAGAGGCAATAATTCAAGTAAAAATAGCCAGTGGTGATGGACTATTTGATGTGCAACCTATATTGGCACCATGCGTGGTGAGTAACAAGTTGTTGGTAACTTTTGCTCACAAATTTTACATTTGTTATTCCCGCCCTGCGATCTCCCCAAGTTGGTAGAGTGAGGTTATGCTTCTCAACTGCATCCAGTAATTCAAGCAAAAAATTAACCAGTGGTGATAAAGAGCATTTAAAATGCATCTTTTATTGGCCCCATGCGCAGCGAGTAACGGGCTGTTGGTAAATGTTCCTCACAAACTTTTTGTTTGGTGTCCTCGTCCTACAACCTTGCTTGCCACTTTATTGACTGTGACTAATTGGCATTTTCCAGCATCAAGGTTAAGTGACAATTGGCCAGGTAACCCAAATACACGGTGAGGTTATGCTCAACTGCCGTCCAGTAATTCATACCGTATTTGGAATATTTCGATTGCAACCTGTATTGGCAATATGCATGGCGAGTAACAAGTTGCTGGTAAATGTTACTCACACATCTTAGGTTTGGTGTCCTCAACATGCAATCTTGCTTGGTTACTTTATTGTTTGTGACGAATTGACATTTCCTAGGCTTCAAGGTAAGTGAAAATTAATCAGGTAACCCAAACGAAGAGTGAGGTTATGTTCCTCAACTGCGTCCAGTAATTCATACAGAATTGCAATACTTCAATTGCTACCTATATTGGCAATATGCATGGTGAGTAACAAGTTGCTGGTAAATGTTACTCACACATCTTAGGTTTGGTGTCCTCAACATGGCATCTTGCTTGGTGACTTTAAAATTTGTCACGAGTTGACTTTTCCTAGGCTTCAAGGTAAGTGAAGATTAGCCAGGTAACCCAAATGAAGAGTGAGATTATGTTTCTCAACTGCATCCAGTAGTTCATATAGAATTGGGACATTTCAACTGTAACCTACATTGGCACCATGCATGGTGGAGTAACAAGTTGCTGGTAAATCTGCATAACAAATTTTATTTGGTGTCCTCAACCTGAATTCTTGCTTGGTTGCTTTATTGTTAATGTCGAATTGGCATCTTTCAGCTTCATGGTAAGTGATAATTACCCAGGTAACCCAAATACAGAGAGAGGCAATAATTAAAGTAAAAATAGCCTGTGGTGATGGACTATTTGAAATGCAACCTATATTGGCAACTTTTGCTCACAAATTTTACATTTGTTATTCTCGCCCTGCGATCTCGCCAGGTTGTTTTATTGTTTATTTTGAACCCGCATGTCCCATTCTTCGAGGTATGTGAAAATCAGTCGGTCTGTCGGGCATCACAAATGCAGAGAGGTTACGTTCCTCAACCGCATCCTATAATTAAAGCAAAAATAACCGGGGGTGATCGAATATTTCAACTGCACCGTGCATGGCGGGTAAGCACAAATTTTATTTTCGGTGCTCTGGCCTTGCCATCTCGGCAGGTTGGTTCATTGGTTATAAGGATTCGGCACATCCCTGTCTTAAGGTTATGGAGAATTAATCGGTCGCTCAAGTGAGCCAAATGCTGAGTGAGGTAATATTTCTCAACTGAATACCGTCGAGCACGAGATGAAAGGTTTAACGTTCATTCTCATCTTTCACTTTGTGTCATTTAGCTTTAACTTCCGTCTAGCTTTACTGGATTTTGCCTTCCCATTTACCATGGTTTATTGCTAATTTGTAACACTGGGCTTGATCAAGAGGGTATAAAGGGATTACTTGCACCCTAGATTTCTCTCTCGTGGTGGAGGGGGAGGGGAGGCGGCCGTCCGTTATTATCACGGAGGTTTGAATTTTATTTCGCGTTTTGTTTCGTAAAACGATTCAGGCGGTCATGTTGGCAGATTTCTCTCTCGTGGTGGAGGGGGAGGGGAGGCGGCCGTCCGTTATTATCACGGAGGTTTGAATTTTATTTCGCGTTTTGTTTCGTAAAACGATTCAGGCGGTCATGTTGGCGCTCCTGTCGAAGCGCTTTCGCGTTTTGTTTCGTAAAACGCTTCAGGCGGTCATGTTGGCGCTCCTGTCGAAGCGCTCGTAGCCAACCTGTGCATCACCGCGTCGTAAAGCCTATCCAACCGAGTGGGTTTCGCTGTCCTAATAGGCGGGTTGCATCGCAAAAATTATGTTATGTCCTCGCGAGACACAAGACCGCTTCGGCTGCGTTTCTTCTTGCGCGCTTACGCAGCAGTTCAATGTTCTGCCATTTCCGTTTCCATGATGTTGGCAGCTCTGCATTTGAATGCTGCTCCTCGTGATGGCGGATATTGCTACGACTGTCCGAAGGTCACGGTGGGTATCTGCGGAATATTCAAATGCATAACAGGTAGATGTTGTCAAGCTGCGGATCGGCGCTCGTAAAATGTGCTGTGCCTATTTGCGAGGGTTTCTACACGAAGGTAGGTAAATGTGCTCGCTCGTTACGTATTTCACTAGGCACTTTCCGCAATCTGCCAGGGTAGTTAGTTCCGTTTCGACGCCAACATCTAAATCGCACGAGTATGTAACGTGCTTGCCACATCTTTCTTCTTGTCTTGCCAAGATTTACTTTCGCACTTCTGCGTGAATTTATCTCGTGCCCGACCTTGGAATACGCATCGCCGCCATGTTGAAATTTCAGCGTACTTAACGTCGCTCATTTTCTTTTCAGGTGTGACGCCAGGTTTCTTGGTCAACATAGCGGTCTCCTCCTGCTGGTATCTTCCCCGGGATTGATAGTCACGTAAAACAGGGAGGGATGGCAATGCTGTGGAGCACGACGCCACCGTCAAGAACTTCCAGTTTCTACCCCTTCTTAGCGTTCCATCGACCATGTGATTATCGTGTAGTGCCTCTACTGTTATTCTTCGTGTGTCACTTGTAGTGAAGCTGCGGCTCATCCACCATGTGATTATCGTGTAGTGCCTCTACTGTTATTCTTCGTGTGTCACTTGTAGTGAAGCTGCGGCTGCGCGCCACCCCATAGCACTTTAATGGTGCAGTTCTTGAACGTGTGCTTTTTTGTGATCATTGCTGATTCTTACTGTGCATGGTACATTGTGTATATGTGGCTCCCTGGAGCTTGCGTGTGCAGTTCCGTCTGATATGCTGTTATTGTGTGTGTGTGTGAGAGAGAGAGAGAGAGAGAGGGAGAGGGAGAGTGCGCGCTCTCCTCTACCGAATTTGTGCTTAGGTGTTTAGGCATGACCGATAAAGTGAAAACAAGGAAAGAATGCAAAGCTGCTCAGTTCCACTCACATAGCTGTTCGATGTGCTCCACAACTGTCTCTCATTCTACGATAGAAGGTTCAGGTACAGGTGCTGGTGCTACACATTCCCTTGTTTCCCAATCAAATGTCAATAATAGGAGTACTGCAGGAGCAGGCCTGTGTTTTCTGTGGGTGGTGTTACTTGCTACTACAAAAGCGCGGTTGTACACCATTTTCTTTGTGCCCCATGGACGGTGCGAGGCTCCTAGGGGCATGCGAGTGTAGTGACGTGTGCGTGTGTTGCTCGATACCATGTGCCTCTGCTAATCCAAGCATATGCAATCCCATTACTGCTTCCCTTTAACTATTGTGCATTTCAAATGGGACCATGTTTATCCTTGAATGCTACTAGGTGAGCACCAATCAAGAGTCCTGCACTGTTGATATTGCATTTACCTGTAAGTGGTGTGTTGCATGTGCTAACTGAATCCATTTCTAATAAATTCTATGGGCGCTAAGACAACAACATAATTCTGCAAACGGTGAGCCATGAGGAGGATTCAACATATCCTAAACACCTCCATTTCTCCAGTTCAAATTATTTTCCCAATACTTGCTAATAATTAACAACCATGCTTCACAGCGTAGGCACTGGTTATTGGTTGGTGTGTATACTTGGAATTACTTTGAACAAGCCAAATGGGGCAGACATGACAGAGAGAGAGAGAGAGAGAGAGAGAGAGAGAGAGAGAGAGAGGGAGGGAGGGGGGGCGAGACCTGATTGGATCGCTTCATGTTTATCCATGTTTATCCTTGAATGCTACTAGGTGAGCACCAATACTTGCTAATAATTATCAACAATGCTTCACAGCGTAGGCACTGTAATGGATTTCATTATTGGTTGGTGTGTATACTTGCAATTACTTTGAACAAACTAATAGGGGAGACAGACACAGAAAAGACTGAACAGTCCTGTAAGAGAGGCGAGACCTGATTGGATCGCCTATGCATCTCCCCTAGCATACGATCCCATGATGCACATAAGTACTGCTGCTTCAACCAACTGGCAAGAAATCTCGCCTCTGTTTCATGCAACCTCTAAATTATCACCTGTTCCAGGAAAGAAAAAAAAAAACCATATTCCACAGCCTAGGAACCATTGAGGATGTTTCCTAGGCTGTGGAATATCGTGCAAATCTTCTAGAATCTGCAAACATGTGCAAGTCCACTTACCACTTCTTGCTGGTTGCCTGCCTTCCTTCCTTGGTGTCCACTGTCACCCGTGCTTCTCTAGGATTGCTGTAATTACTCGCTCTTTTGTGCCAATCACAAGTTATGTAGGGTTTTCTGTAGCTGTATCTCACCAGGACCTGCAAAGCCAAGCATGTTACATGTAAGTTATAGGAAATGTGGTAATTTGGCTCAATTATCTGAACAGTGCTTTATGAATTGCTGGACAGAACTATGCTGCTCTTTAGCCAATCTGCAGCATTTCATCGTGGAGGTCTCCCCTGCATTTTACAGTAGGAGGAAGAGGACATGCAGCGCACCCATGTTTGGTTCTTATCCATGTCATTTATCAGCGTATTTCTCCCAAATATTACTTTTAATCTTAACCTATTTGCCCGACGCATGGATACCACACACTTTTAATGTATTGGAAATTATTCAGATTTGCCTAATGCAGAGTAACGTTATGCTTAGCAACTGCATCCCTTGATACGAGAGAAATAAACTGGTGCTGATGGAACATTTGAAGGTTATTGGCACCATGCACGGTAACTGTTCCTCGTATGTCTGCATTTGGTGGCCTCGCCCTGAGTTCTTGGCATGTTTGTTTATTCTTTATTACAAATTGGCATTTCTTGAACTTCCCGGTACGTGATAATTAATCAGTCAGGTATCCCAAATGCAGACTGAGGTTATGTTTCTCAACTGCATCCATTAATGCAAGTAAAAGTGACTGGTGATGATGGAATATCTGAATTGCAATGTTATTGGCACCATGATTAGTAAGAGGTTGGTAACTGTTCCTCGTATTTCTACGTTTGGTGTCCTTGCCCTGAATTCTTGGCATGTTGTCTTATTGTTTATTACGAGTTGCCATTTCTCAGGCTTCAAGCTAAGTGATAATTATTCGGTCAGGTAACCCAAATGCAAACTGAGGTTATGTCACTCATCTGCATGCAAATATGCACATGAAAGTGAATGCTGATGATGGAATATGTGAAATGCAATGTTATTGGCACCATGCATAGTAAGAAGTTGCTCGTATTTCTATGTTTGGTGTCCTGCCCTGCATTCTTAGCATGTTGGTTTATTGTTTATTACGAGTTGCCATTTCTCAGGCTTCAAGGTAAGTGATAATCAGTGAGTCAGGTAACACAAGTGCAAACTAAAGTTATGTTACTAATCTGCATCCAAATATGCAAGTAAAAGTGACTGGTGATGTGGAATATGTGAAATGCAATGTTATTGGCACCATGCATAGTAAGAAGTTGCTCGTATTTCTATGTTTGGTGTCCTGCCCTGCATTCTTAGCATGTTGGTTTATGTTTATTACGAGTTGCCCTTTCTCAGGCTTCAAGGATAGTCGGTCAGGTAACCCAAATGCAAACTGAGGTTATGTTACTAATCTGCATCCAAATATGCAAGTAAAAGTGACTGGTGATGTGGAATATGTGAAATGCAATGTTATTGGCACCATGCATAGTAAGAAGTTGCTCGTATTTCTATGTTTGGTGTCCTGCCCTGCATTCTTAGTATGTTGGTTTATTGTTTATTACGAGTTGCCCTTTCTCTGGCTTCAAGGTAAGTGATAATTAGTGAGTCAGGTAACCCAAGTGCAAACTGAGTTTATGTTACTCATCTGCATCCATTAATGCAAGTGAAAGTGACTGGTGAATGATGGAATATTTGAAACACAATGTGATTGGCACCATGCACAGTGAGTAAGAAGTTGGAAACTGTTCCTCGTATTATTACGTGTGTGTCCTCGCACTGCATTCTTAGCATGTTTTATTGTTTATTACGAGTTGCCATTTCTCAGACTTCAGGCCAAGTGATAGTCGGTCCGGTAACCCAAATGCAAACTGAGGTTATGTTACTAATCTGCATCCAAATATGCAAGTAAAAGTGACTGGTGATGTGGAATATGTGAAATGCAATGTTATTGGCACCATGCATAAAAAGAAGTTGCTCGTATTTCTATGTTTGGTGTCCTGCCCTGCATTCTTAGCATGTTGGTTTATTGTTTATTACGAGTTGCCATTTCTCAGGCTTCAAGGATTGTCGGTCAGGTAACCCAAATGCAAACTGAGGTTATGTTACTAATCTGCATCCAAATATGCAAGTAAAAGTGACTGGTGATGATGGAATATGTGAAATGCAATGTTATTGGCACCATGATTAGTAAGAAGTTGGTAACTGTTCCCCGTATTTCTACGTTTGGTGTCCTCGCCCTGAATTCTTAGCATGTGTTCTATTGTTTATTACGAGTTGCCATTTCTCAGGCTTCAAGCTAAGTGGTAATTAGTCGGTCACGTAACCCTAATGCAAACTGAGGTTATGTTACTAATCTGCATCCAAATATGCAAGTAAAAGTGACTGGTGTTGTGGAATATGTGAAATGCAATGTTATTGGCACCATGCATAGTAAGAAGTTGCTCGTATTTCTAAGTTTGGTGTCCTGCCCTGCATTCTTAGCATGTTGGTTTTTTGTTTATTACGAGTTGCCATTTCTCAGCCTTCAAGGTAAGTGATAATTAGTGAGTCAGATAACCCAAGTGCAAACTGAGGTTATGTTACTCATCTGCATCCATTAATGCAAGTAAAAGTGACTGGTGATGATGCAATATGTGAAATGCAATGTTATTGGCACCATGCATAGTAAGAAGTTGCTCGTATTTCTACGTTTGGTGTCATGCCCTGCATTCCTAGCATGTTGGTTTATTGCTTATTACAAATTGGCATTTCTCAAGCTTCAAGGTAAGCGATAATTAATCAGTCAGGTAACCCAAATGCAAACTAAGGTTACGTTACTAATCTGCATCCAAATATGCAAGTAAAGGTGACTGGTGATGATGGAATATGTGAATTGCAATGTTATTGGCACCATGCATTGTGAGTAAGAAGTTGTTAAATGTTCCTCATATATCTACGTTTGGTGACCTCGCCCTGAGTTCTTATCATGTTTTATTGTTTATTACGAGTTGCCATTTCTCAGGCTTCAAGGATAGTCGGTCAGGTAACCCAAATGCAAACTGAGGTTATGTTACTAATCTGCATCTAAATATGCAAGTAAAAGTGACTGGTGATGATGGAATATGTGAATTGCAATGTTATTGGCACCATGCATAGTAAGAAGTTGCTCGTATTTCTATGTTTGGTGTCCTGCCCTGCATTCTTAGCATGTTGGTTTATTGTTTATTACGAGTTGCCCTTTCTCTGGCTTCAAGGTAAGTGATAATTAGTGTGTCAGGTAACCCAAGTGCAAACTGAGTTTATGTTACTCATCTGCATCCATTAATGCAAGTGAAAGTGACTGGTGAATGATGGAATATTTGAAACACAATGTGATTGGCACCATGCACAGTGAGTAAGAAGTTGGAAACTGTTCCTCGTATTATTACGTGTGTGTCCCCGCACTGCATTCTTAATATGTTTTATTGTTTATTACGAGTTGCCATTTCTCAGACTTCAGGCCAAGTGATAGTCGGTTCGGTAACCCAAATGCAAACTGAGGTTATGTTACTAATCTGCATCCAAATATGCAAGTAAAAGTGACTGGTGATGTGGAATATGTGAAATGCAATGTTATTGGCACCACGATTAGTAAGAAGTTGGTAACTGTTCCCCGTATTTCTACGTTTGGTGTCCTCGCCCTGAATTCTTAGCATGTGTTCTATTGTTTATTACGAGTTGCCATTTCTCAGGCTTCAAGCTAAGTGGTAATTAGTCGGTCACGTAACCCTAATGCAAACTGAGGTTATGTTACTCATCTGCATCCATTAATGCAAGTAAAAGTGACTGGTGAATGATGGAATATGTGAAACACAATGTTATTGGCACCATGCACAGTGAGTAAGAAGTTAGAAACTGTTCCTTGTATTATTACGTGTGTGTCCTCGCACTGCATTCTTAGCATGTTTTATTATTACGAGTTGCCATTTCTCACACTGCTAGGCAAGTGATAGTCGGTCCGGTAACCCAAATGCAAACTGAGGTTATGTTACTCATCTGCATCCAAATATGCAAGTAAAAGTGACTGGTGATGTGGAATGTGTGAAATGCAATGTTATTGGCACCATGCATAGTAAGAAGTTGCTCGTATTTCTACGTTTGGTGTCCTGCCCTGCATTCTTAGCATGTTGGTTTATTGTTTATTACGAGTTGCCATTTCTCAAGCTTCAAGGTAAGTGATAATTAGTGAGTCAGGTAACCCAAATGCAAACTGAGGTTATGTTACTCATCTGCATCCATTAATGCAAGTAAAAGTGACTGGTGATGTGGAATGTGTGAAATGCAATGTTATTGGCACCATGCATAGTAAGAAGTTGCTCGTATTTCTACGTTTGTCCTGCCCTGCATTCTTAGCATGTTGGTTTATTGTTTATTACGAGTTGCCATTTCTCAGGCTTCACGGTATGTGATAATTAGTGAGTCAGGTAACCCAAGTGCAAACTGAGGTTATGTTACTTATCCGCATCCATTAATGCAAGTAAGAGTGACTGGTGATGATGGAATATGTGAAATGCAATGTTATTGGCACCATGCATAGTAAGAAGTTGCTCGTATTTCTACGTTTGGTGTCCTCGCCCTGAATTCTTAGCATGTGTTCTATTGTTTATTACGAGTTGCCATTTCTCAGGCTTCAAGCTAAGTGGTAATTAGTCGGTCACGTAACCCTAATGCAAACTGAGGTTATGTTACTAATCTGCATCCAAATATGCAAGTAAAAGTGACTGGTGTTGTGGAATATGTGAAATGCAATATTATTGGCACCATGCATAGTAAGAAGTTGCTCGTATTTCTAAGTTTGGTGTCCTGCCCTGCATTCTTAGTATGTTGGTTTATTGTTTATTACGAGTTGCCATTTCTCAGGCTTCAAGGTAAGTGATAATTAGTGAGTCAGGTAACCCAAGTGCAAACTGAGGTTATGTTACTTATCCGCATCCATTAATGCAAGTAAGAGTGACTGGTGTATGATGGAATATTTGAATCGCAATGTTTTTGGCACCATGCATTGTGAGTATGAAGTTGGTAAATGTTCCTCATATATCTACGTATGGTGTCCTCGCCCAGCATTCTTATCATGTTTTATTGTTTATTACAAGTTGCCCTTTCCCTGGCTTCAAGGTAAGTGGTAATTAGTCGGTCCGGTAACCCACATGCAAACTGAGGTTATGTTATCTGCATCCAAATATGCAAGTAAAAGTGACTGGTGATGATGGAATATGTGAAATGCAATGTTATTGACACCATGCATAGTAAGAAGTTGGTAACTCTTCCTCGTATTTCTACGTTTGATGTCCTCGCCTTGCATTCTTAGCATATTGGTTTATTCTTTATTACAATTTGGCATTTCTCATGCTTCAAGGTAAGTGCTAATTAGTCAGGTATCCCAAATGCAGACTGAGGTTATGTTTCTCAACTGCATCCATTAATACAAGTAAATGTGACTGGTAAAGACGGAATATTTGAAATGCATTTTTATTGGCATCATGCATAGTTAGGAGTTGGTAACTGTTCCTCGAATTTCTACGTTAGGTGTCCTCGCCCTGCATTCTAGGCATGTTGGTTTATTCTTTATTGCGAATTGGCATTTCTTGAACTCCAGGTATGTGATAATCGGTCAGGTATCCCAAATGCAGACTGAGGTTATGTTTCTCAACCGCATCGAGAAATACAAGTAAAAGTGACTGGTGACGATGGAATATTATTTATTATTGGCACCATGCAAACTGAGTAAGAAGTTGGAAACGTATATCTACGTTTGGCGTCCTCACCCTGGTAACTTGGCGTGTTGGTTTATTGTTTATTACAAATTGGCACATCTCAGGCTTCAAGATACGTGATAATTGGTCAGGTAATCCAAATGCAAACTCAGGTAATGTTTCTCAACTGCATCAATAATTCATGTGAAAGTGACTGGTGATGGAATATTTTATATGGAAGGATAATTAGTCAGGTAACCTAAATGCATTGTGAGGTTATGTTTCTCTGCTGCATCCATCAGTTAAAGCAAATCTAGCCAGTGATGTTGGAATTTTGAAAATGCAACTTTTATTGGCACTACGAATAAGTGAGTAAGAACTTCATATGAACTGTTCCTCAAAAATCCAGTGTTTTACATCTGCCATCTGCATTCTATGAGTTTCATATGCAGAAGTTACAGAGAAAGCGTTAAGATTACGTGCTTATATTCTGGCTTGAATTTAACTATATAATTTTGTTTAGGTTATATTTTCGTTAGATGGATAACGTGATTTTGTAGCCAAGAAGGTATATCTCTTCTTAGAGAACCTAAATGTTTCAGGTATTATGGTAAGAAGCTTACCGGCACAGTGTTAGTGGAAAAATTTAGATTTCACCTCGTAGGTAGCTACTTTACATTACATTTTATGTTCTTTTCTTTATGAATGTTTTCTGCTGTGATTTATAACTCTTTCTTGCATGTTCTTAATCACTGAAATGCTTGGGGTGTAGCGATACTTATGTACTGTATCCTCCTTAAGGTACTCACATACATTAGCAAACGCTGCACAATTTTGCCTATGAAAAGTCTTTCTGTTTTACTTTGAAATTGCAGGAGGCATTATCACTACATTAATACATGTGTGACAGCATCACAATACTTAATAGTCTAGTGTACTCTGGGGACAGATGATTCACCAAGTAACGAGAGAGGTAAGTTCAGTGAATACACAGGTGGGAAGGACACAGAAGAGAAAGAAGGTTACATGTTGGTTTCGCTGACTGTTGCATGGGTAAAGGTCCAATAACCATTGCATGACCTAAGGCTTTTGTAAACTTTACTCCTTGCATATTGTACCATTAAGAACGGCTTTAGTGCAGGGATGCAGAGTGAGGTTATAGTTCTCACCTGATTGCAGTTGAGTATTATGTAGAAGATTTAAAACACACTTTTACTTTGTGTCTTAAACCTTAAACATCAGTTTAGCTTTACAGGAAATTGTCTTCCATTTACTTTGGTTCATTCCTAAGTTGATAAGACTTCAGGGGTTAAGAAACTAACTTGAAGCTAACCATACTCAAATTTGGTAGTCGATAGCAAATATAAATAGACTTCGAAAGAATTGTCTCTTATTGTGGATTAAGTTTCATCTCCCGACTGATGTTAAGTAAACCCGTTTAGAAGTGCTGCTATCTGCATTAACCTTAGCCTGTGTACGTTGTTTTAAGTGATGGTCAGAGTGTGTACAAACGTTACTGTTTTTCGTTGTGAATGGTAGTCTCTCTGGTTTATTAACCTACGCATAATGTGAATCTTATTAGGCCTCGCCGCCTTCCACCGAAACACTCTTTCTGTTGTACGCTGCCAACTGCAGTTGGTTGCGGTGTTAAAGGCTCGTCTACCTTCAGGTATACCAAGAACACTTAATTGCTAATCGAACAACACTGTTCGCCGAAGTAGAAAATAATTAACGTTTACGGAACTGTTACAATAAGAGGGGATGGGTGCGCCATAACGGTTGTCATAGCATTAAGAGTCGGGATGTTTCCATGACGTCAGTCACGAGACCCTTGTTCCCAATTAAAGTTGGAGGGGATGGTTACGCCATAACGGTTGTCATTGGAACGACCAATTAAGAGTCGGGATGTTTCCATGACGTCAGACACGAAACCCTCGTTCCCAATTAAAGTTGGAGGGATGGGTGCGCCATAACGGTTGTCATAGCAACGACTGGAACGACCAATTAAGAGTCGGGATGTTTCCATGACGTCAGACGCTAACCCCTGTTCCCATTTAAAGTTGGAGGGATGGGTACGTCATAACGGTTGCCATAGCAGCGACTGGAGTGACCAATTAAGAGTCGGAATGTTTCCATGACGTCAGACGCTAAACCCCTCTTCCCATTTAAAGTTGGAGGGGATGGGTACGTCATAACAGTTGTCGTGGCAGCGACTGGAGTGCCCAATTAAGAGTCGGGATGTTTCTTACGTCTAAAAGCAGTGATAAACATAGCGCAAACGTAAACGTGCTCGGGACCACATAAGGTTTATATTTGGACTTTTCGATTCTCCTCGCTTGTAACTATTATAAATAATACCCACTGCAGTCACAACAAATCACCTTAGTACACATAATGCTAATGTGCTCTCCACGTGGAAGCTCTCTCCCTGCCTCCATAACGAACGTCAATCGCTTTCCATATATATATATATATATATGATAGTAAAGTGATGCCTGCTGTACATTCGATTTGGTTTAACTGCACTTCCAATTAACCTATTTTCATCATACTGGGCCTTCTATCTGTCATGTACTGTTTTTAAGGGGCTTTTCGCCCCTTGGCCATTTCAACATCCTCGACAGGTGTACCTGCTTACCGTTTCTTTGCATTCCGCTTGGTCCACGATGACCCGGGGATCCTTCCTCGACGCCGGGCTCCCCTTTCTGTACGTGCCGGGAGTTGTAATATGATTGTACAGCAACACCTGCGACCGAAGGGTGCCTCTGTAGATCCCTATGAGCTCTGCATCGATGTCTTACTTGCTTTCTCCGGTGCAACAGTACAGCGACCTCCTTGCCCAGAGCGTGGAGAGTCTTCTACGATTAGCCCTCGCCTCCGACATGACCTGCTTCATTGTGCTTTCCAGACCTTGCGGAGGGTTTCTGGATCCTCTACCCAATTTAACAAGTCCCTCAGAGTCCTCCTAGACTAATCGGAACATCGTGGAACGATGGGAGTTGCGCCTTCATTGCCCTACTCGGGCGAAATTGTGTTCGATGCACCCCAACTTTTGAGAGGCCTCAGTGACAGCTGGGAGTAACCTCGAGCGTGCTCGCTTCGTGTGGGGATAGGCAAAGGTTCGGACTTCTTGTCCCCCAAGGGACATCTCTCTTCGCAACCCCGTGCAGTCTTCCCACGCGAGAAACCCGGGGAAAGTGCTGGGCCAGCATGGATTGCAAGCCCGAATTCGCCAGCCTCTCCTAAGGAGAGGTTTATCCTAAACTAGATCACTTAGGCCGCACGAGCATCCCAATCTTCAAGGTATGCAGTTCTGCCCCTGGAAGCTGGCACTTGCGACAAGCACCCTCGTGAAGAGGGTGAAATCCATGTCAGGAAGCACGCCACTGGCTCGTGGCCACCCGCGCGACCTGCCGGCTGCTCCTTCGTGTTTTCTATGGGGTTGTTAAATGACAACGCTCTGAACGGAAATAAAATGGCGTTTTGAAAATTTTACTCATTTCCACTTGTGACATGGCAGACACAGCATCGTCAACGGCTCTCGCAGCAGCTCCAGCGCAGGTTGCGCCCAAAAAGGCCAAGGCCTCTTCGGCAAAGAAGCCCAGGACGAAACCGGCACATCCTCGTACGTCAGAGATGGTGGGCAACGCCATCAAGAGCCTGAAGGAGAGGGGCGGTTCCTCTCTGCAGGCGATCAAGAAGTACATCGCTGCCAATTACAAGGCGGACTCCGAAAAGCTTGCGCCGTTCATCAAGAAGTACCTGAAAGCGGCCGTGGCTTCCGGTGAACTGGTACAGACCAAAGGCAAAGGCGCTTCCGGCTCCTTCAAACTCGCCTCGGCGGCAAAACTCGAGAAGACTGCAGCATCCACTGCGCCTTCCAGGGGTCGACCTGCTGCGCCCAAGGAAAAGAAAACCTCGTCCTCCGGCAAGGCCAAAAAATCTGCACCTAAGGCGTCACCCAAGAAGGCTGCCAAGAAGCCCTCCGAGAAGAAGAAAGCCGCTTCGGCACCGAAGCCAAAGAAATCCCCTTCAAAGGCCAAGAAAGTCACCAAGATGCCGACGAAGAAGCCAAAGGCTCCCAAACCAAGAAGACCCCCAAGGCCAAGGTACCCAAAAAGGCCAGCCCCAAAAAGAAGTGAGTCCCCTGGTCAACAGACCCCGTGAGGGCCCCGACCTTGTCAAACTCTCCCCATTCCCCGTTTGGGTGGATTGGGGAAAACGGCCCTTCTCAGGGCCATCAGTCCGTCTTGGTAAGGGCACTAGGCATGGTCGATCAGTCCTGGCTATCTCGGCAGATAAATTCACTCTGTTGTAGACTCCCCTACTTTTTCATCTCTCAAGTATTGTATATACCACCCACACGTTATCTTCTAATCATGGATTCCTTTCGGGCACAAACAGCTGCGAAAGCTGAGCTCATTTGCAATCGTATCTGGCTTATAGGACATCTGCTGAACCTTGAGCCGCAACTTACCCTATTTAAATTATGGGCAAGCACTGCCTGCGTTGGTCGTCAAAGGTCCCTATAACCAGGGAGCTGGCAAAGTTGGATGTTCGGCCCGGTGCACTAGTAAACGTCAGAAGTACCACGAGTGTTAGGGGTCCACAGGAGCTGAAGGGGGCGGATCCCCTCTCCTACGTGAGCATTTTCCTAAGTTACATCCCCTTAAAAAAAAGGAGGCGGCCCCACACCCGCCGCCCCCGGTAACGATCATCCTCGGAGGCTACATCGTCTCCCCATGCATGTCCTGTTAAGGCTAAGCGTGCTGAAACAGTAACCGCGCATATGCGGCCTTCCCATCCATTTTTACGGGATGTATTGGCCCTTTGTAATATACAATGGTATAGTATATAACTCATCAAGTAGTATATTAGGGTGTACGCTTCGGACCGCCGCCTTCTGCTTATCAATTCAGCTGCACGCTCTCCGTAATTTAAATACCGGTGAGCCAGATGCGTATATG
>JAUKNK010001044.1:0-50093 GCA_030765055.1 Mantis religiosa
CCTTTCTCTGGCTTCAAGGTAAGTGATAATTAGTCGGTCAGGTAACCCAAATGCAAACTGAGGTTATGTTACTCATCTGCACCCATTTAATGCAAGTAAAAGTGACTGGTGAATGATGGAATATTGAAACACAATATTATTGGCACCATGCACAGTGAGTAAGAAGTTGGAAACTGTTCCTCGTATTATTACGTGTGTGTGTCCTCGCACTGCATTCTTAGCATGTTTTATTGTTTATTACGAGTTGCCATTTCTCACACTGCTGGGCAAGTGATAGTCGGTCCGGTAACCCAAATGCAAACTGAGGTTATGTTACTCATCTGCATCCAAATATGCAAGTAAAAGTGACTGGTGATGATGGAATATGTGAAATGCAATGTTATTGGCACCATGCATAGTAAGAAGTTGCTCGTATTTCTATGTTTGGTGTCCTGCCCTGCATTCTTGGCATGTTGGTTTATTGTTTATTACGAGTTGCCATTTCTCAGGCTTCAAGGTAAGTGATAATTAGTGAGTCAGGTAACCCAAGTGCAAACTGAGGTTATGTTACTTATCCGCATCCATTAATGCAAGTAAGAGTGACTGGTGTATGATGGAATATTTGAATCGCAATGTTATTGGCACCATGCATTGTGAGTAAGAAGTTGGTAAATGTTCCTCATATATCTACGTATGGTGTCCTCGCCCAGCATTCTTATCATGTTTTATTGTTTATTACAAGTTGCCCTTTCCCTGGCTTCAAGGTAAGTGGTAATTAGTCGGTCCGGTAACCCAAATGCAAACAGAGGTTATGTTACTAATCTGCATCCAAATATGCAAGTAAAAGTGACTGGTGAATGATGGAATATGTGAAATGCAATGTTATTGGCACCATGCATAGTAAGAAGTTGGTAACTCTTCCTCGTATTTCTACGTTTGATGTCCTCGCCTTGCATTCTTAGCATATTGGTTTATTCTTTATTACAATTTGGCATTTCTCATGCTTCAAGGTAAGTGCTAATTAGTCAGGTATCCCAAATGCAGACTGAGGTAATGTTTCTCAACTGCATCCAATAATACAAGTAAATGTGACTGGTAAAGATGGAATATTTGAAATGCATTTTTATTGGCATCATGCATAGTTAGAAGTTGGTAACTGTTCCTCGTATTTCTACGTTAGGTGTCCTCGCCCTGCATTCTAGGCATGTTGGTTTATTCTTTATTGCGAATTGGCATTTCTAGAACTTCCAGCTATGTGATAATCGGTCAGGTATCCCAAATGCAGACTGAGGTTATGTTTCTCAACCGCATCCAGAAATACAAGTAAAAGTGACAGGTGACGATGGAATAATATTTATTATTGGCACCATGCAAATGGAGTAAGAAGTTGGAAACTGCTCATCGTATATCTACGTTTGGTGTCCTCACCCTGGTAACTTTGCGTGTTGGTTTATTGTTTATTACAAATTGGCACATCTCAGGCTTCAAGATACGTGATAATTGGTCAGGTAATCCAAATGCAAACTCAGGTAATGTTTCTCAACTGCATCCAATAATTCATGTAAAAGTGACTGGTGATGGAATATTTGAAGTGCTACATTATTGGCACCAGGCATAGTAAGAAGTTGGTATCATCGTTTGGTGTCCTCACCCTGCATTATTAGCATGTTGGTGTATTGTTTATTACGAATACAAGTAAATATAGCTGGTGATGATGGAATTTTTGAAATACAACATTATTGGCTATGTACATAGTGAGTAAGAAGTTTGGTAACTGTTCCTCATAAATCTACATTTGGTGGCCTCACCCTGTAATCTTAGCACATTGGTTTAATGTTTATTACGAATTGGCATTTCTCAAGCATCAAGAGGAGTGATTAATTAGTCAGGTTATCCCAAATACAAACTGAGGTTGCTTCTCAGGTGCATCCAATAGCACAAGTAAATATAACTAGTGCTGGAATATTTCATATGGAAGGATAATTAGTCAGGTAACCTAAATGCATTGTGAGGTTATGTTTCTCTGCTGCATCCATCAGTTAAAGGCAAATCTAGCAGTGATGTTGGAATTTTGGAAATGCAACTATTATTGGCACTACGCATAAGTGAGTAAGAACTTCATATGAACTGTTCCTCAAAAATCCAGTGTTTTACATCTGCCATCTCCATTCTATGAGTTTCATATGCAGAAGTTACAGAGAAAGCGTTAAGATTACATGCTTATATTCTGGCTTGAATTTAACTATATAGTTTTGTTTAGGTTATATTTTCGTTAGATGGGATAACGTGATTTTGTAGCCAAGAAGGTATATCTCTTCTTAGAGAACCTAAATGTTTCAGGTATTATGGTAAGAAGCTTACCGGCACAGTGTTAGTGGAAAAATTTAGATTTCACCTCATAGGTAGCTACTTTACATTACTTACATTACTTTTTATGTTCTTTTCTTTATGAATGTTTTCTGCTGTGATTTATAACTCTTTCTTGCATGTTCTTAATCACTCTGAAATGCTTGGGGTGTAGCGATACTTATGTACTGTATCCTCAAGGTACTCATACATTAGCAAACGCTGCACAATTTTGCCTATGAAAAGAATTTCTGTTTTACTTTGAAATTGCAGGAGGCATTATCGCTACACTAATACATGTGTGACAGCATGTCTAGTGTACCCTGGGGACAGATGATTCACCAAGTAACGAGAAAGTAAGTTCAGTGAATACACAGGTGGGAAGGACACAGAAGAGAAAGGTTACATGTTGGTTTCGCTGACTGTTGCATGGGTAAGGGTCCAATAACCATTGCATGACCTAAGGCTTTTGTAAACTTTACTCCTTGCATATTGTACCATTAAGAACGGCTTTAGTGCAGGGATGCAGAGTGAGGTTATAGTTCTCACCTGATTGCAGTTGAGTATTATGTAGAAGATTTAAAATACACTTTTTGTGTCTTAAACCTTAAACATCAGTTTAGCTTTACAGGAAATTGTCTTCCATTTACTTTGGTTCATTCCTAAGTTGATAGACTTCAGGGTTAAGAAACTAACTTGAAGCTAACCATACACAAATTTGGTAGTCGATAGCAAATATAAATAGACTTCGAAAGAATTGTCTCTTATTGTGAAATAAGTTTCATCTCCCGACTGATGTTAAGTAAACCCGTTTAGAAGTGCTGCTGTCTGCATTAACCTTAGCCTGTGTACGTTGCTTTAAGTGATGGTCAGAGTGTGTACAAACGTTACTGTTTTTCGTTGTGAATGGTAGTCTCTCTGGTTTATTAACCTACGCATAATGTGAATCTTATTAGGCCTCGCCGCCTTCCACCGAAACACTCTTTCTGTTGTACGCTGCCAACTGCAGTTGGTTGCGGTGTTACAGGCTCGTCTACCTTCAGGTATACCAAGAACACTTAATTGCTATCGAACAACACTGTTCGCCGAAGTAGAAAATAATTAACGTTTACGGAACTGTTACAATAAGAGGGGATGGTGCGCCTAAACGGTTGTCATAGCAACGACTGGAACGACCAATTAAGAGTCGGGATGTTTCCATGACGTCAGTCACGAGACCCTTGTTCCCAATTAAAGTTGGAGGGGATGGTTACGCCATAACGGTTGTCATTGGAACGACCAATTATGAGTCGGGATGTTTCCATGACGTCAGACAGGAAACCCTCGTTCCCAATTAAAGTTGGAGGGGATGGTTACGTCATAACGGTTGTCATTGGAACAACCAATTAAGAGTCGGGATGTTTCCATGACGTCAGACACGAAACCCTCGTTCCCAATTAAAGTTGGAGGGGACGGGTGCGCTATAACGGTTGTCATAGCAACGATTGGAACGACCAATTAAGAGTCGGGATGTTTCCATGACGTCAGACGCTAAACTCCTGTTCCCATTTAAAGTTGGAGGGGGTGGGTACGTCATAACGGTTGCCATAGCAGCGACTGGAGTGACCAATTAAGAGTCGGAATGTTTCCATGACGTCAGACGCTAAATCCCTGTTCCCATTTAAAGTTGGAGGGGATGGGTACGTCATAACGGTTGTCGTGGGCAGCGGCTGGAGTGCCCAATTAATAGTCGGAATGTTTCTTACGTCTAAAAGCAGTGATAAACATAGCGCAAACGAAAACGTAAACGTGCTCGGGACCACATAAGGTTTATATTTGGACTTTTCGATTCTCGCTTATAACTATTATAAATAATACCCCACTGCAGTCACAACAAATCACCTTAGTACACATAATGCTAATGTGCTCTCCACGTGGAAGCTCTCTCCCTGCCTCCATAACAAACGTCAATCACTTTCCATATATATGATAGTAAAGTGATGCCTGCTGTATATTCGATATGGTTTAACTGCACTTCCAATTAACCTATTTTCATCATACTGGGCCTTCTATCTGTCACGTACTGTTTTTAAGGGGCTTTTCGCCCCTTGGCCATTTCAACATCCTCGACAGGTGTTTCCTGCTTACCGTTTCTTTGCATTCCGCTTGGTCCACGATGACCCGGGATCCTTCCTCGACGCCGGGCTCCCCTTTCTGTACGTGCCGGGAGTTGTAATATGATTGATGTACAGCAACACCCTGCGACCGAAGGGTGCCTCTGTAGATCCCTATGAGCTCTGCATCGATGTCTTACTTGCTTTCTCCGGTGCAACAGTACAGCGACCTCCTTGCCCAGAGCGTGGAGAGTCTTCTACGATTAGCCCTCGCCTCCGACATGACCTGCTTCATTGTGCTTTCCAGACCTTGCGGAGGGTTTCTGGATACTCTACCCAATTTAACAAGTCCCTCAGAGTCCTCCTAGACTAATCGGAACATCGTGGAACGATGGGAGTTGCGCCTTCATTGCCCTACTCGGGCGAAATTGTGTTCGATGCACCCCAACTTTTGAGAGGCCTCAGTGACAGCTGGGAGTAACCTCGAGCGTGCTCGCTTCGTGTGGGGATAGGCAAAGGTTCGGACTTCTTGTCCCCCAAGGGACATCTCTCTTCGCAACCCCGTGCAGTCTTCCCACGCGAGAAACCCGGGGAAAGTGCTGGGCCAGCATGGATTGCAAGCCCGAATTCGCCAGCCTCTCCTAAGGAGAGGTTTATCCTAAACTAGATCACTTAGGCCGCACAAGCATCCCCAATCTTCAAGGTATGCAGTTCTGCCCCTGGAAGCTGGCACTTGCGACAAGCACCCTCGTGAAGAGGGTGAAATCCATGTCAGGAAGCACGCCACTGGCTCGTGGCCACCCGCGCGACCTGCCGGCTGCTCCCTCGTGTTTTCTATGGGGTTGTTAAATGACAACGCTCTGAACGGAAATAAAATGGCGTTTTGAAAATTTTACTCATTTCCACTTGTGACATGGCAGACACAGCATCGTCAACGGCTCTCGCAGCAGCTCCAGCGCAGGTTGCGCCCAAAAAGGCCAAGGCCTCTTCGGCAAAGAAGCCCAGGACGAAACCGGCACATCCTCGTACGTCAGAGATGGTGGGCAACGCCATCAAGAGCCTGAAGGAGAGGGGCGGTTCCTCTCTGCAGGCGATCAAGAAGTACATCGCTGCCAATTACAAGGCGGACTCCGAAAAGCTTGCGCCGTTCATCAAGAAGTACCTGAAAGCGGCCGTGGCTTCCGGTGAACTGGTACAGACCAAAGGCAAAGGCGCTTCCGGCTCCTTCAAACTCGCCTCGGCGGCAAAGCTCGAGAAGACTGCAGCATCCTCTGCGCCTTCCAGGGGTCGACCTGCTGCGCCCAAGGAAAAGAAAACCTCGTCCTCCGGCAAGGCCAAAAAATCTGCACCTAAGGCGTCACCCAAGAAGGCTGCCAAGAAGCCCTCCGAGAAGAAGAAAGCCGCTTCGGCACCGAAGCCGAAGAAATCCCCTTCCAAGGCCAAGAAAGTCACCAAGATGCCGACGAAGAAGCCAAAGGCTCCCAAACCAAAGAAGACCCCCAAGGCCAAGGTACCCAAAAAGGCCAGCCCCAAAAAGAAGTGAGTCCCCTGGTCAACAGACCCCGTGAGGGCCCCGACCTTGTCAAACTCTCCCCATTCCCCGTTTGGGTGGATTGGGGGAAAACGGCCCTTCTCAGGGCCACCAGTCCGTCTTGGTAAGGGCACTAGGCATGGTCAATCAGTCCTGGCTATCTCGGCAGTTAAATTCACTCTGTTGTAGACTCCCCTACTTTTTCATCTCTCAAGTATTGTATATACCACCCACACGTTATCTTCTAATCCATGGATTCCTTTCGGGCACAAACAGCTGCGAAAGCTGAGGTCATTTGCAATCGTATCTGGCTTATAGCACATGTGCTGAACCTTGAGCCGCAACTTACCCAATTTAAATTATGGGCAAGCACTGCCTGCGTTGGTCGTCAAAGGTCCCTATAACCAGGGAGCTGGCAAAGTTGGATGTTCGGCCCGGTGCACTAGTAACGTCAGAAGTACCACGAGTGTTAGGGGTCCACAGGAGCTGAAGGGGGCGGATCCCCTCTCCTACGTGAGCACTTTCCTAAGTTACATCCGCTTAAAAAAAAGGAGGCGGCCCCACACTCGCCGCCGCCCGGTAACGATCATCCTCGGAGGCTACATCGTCTCCCCATGCATGTCCTGTTAAGGCTAAGCGTGCTGAAACAGTAACCGCGCATATGCGGCCTTCCCATCCATTTTTACGGGATATATTGGCCCTTTGTAATATACAATGGTATAGTATATATCTCATCAAGTAGTATATTAGGGTGTACGCTTCGGACCGCCGCCTTCTGCTTATCAATTCAGCTGCACGCTCCCCGTAATTTAAATACCGGTGAGCCAGATGCGTATATGACCGAACAGGTCTTATAAATCTACGACAACGCTTGAAGCTTTTTATTTTACTTAAACATCTCGTACTAGATGATTTAAGTTCCATTGCCTTTGAAATTGGCTTATTTCAGCTTCGTATCTGGCTCAAACGAACAAAATTGTGGCCCTGAAAAGGGCCGTTTTGTCCGCAAACTGACGTCCTCGAGATTGTGCCTCTCTTAGGCCCTCTCGCCGCGGATTCTGCGAGCTAACTGTATGTCTTTGGGCATAATGGTTACTCGCTTGGCATGAATGGCGCAAAGGTTGGTGTCTTCGAAGAGACCCACTAGATACGCCTCGCTGGCTTCCTGCAGTGCCATCACCGCAGAGCTCTGAAAGCGAAGATCCGTTTTGAAGTCCTGGGCGATCTCTCTTACCAGGCGCTGGAAGGGCAGCTTGCGAATGAGCAGTTCCGTGCTCTTCTGATAACGCCGGATCTCTCGAAGGGCTACGGTTCCCGGACGGTAACGGTGAGGTTTCTTCACTCCGCCGGTGGCAGGGGCACTCTTCCTGGCGGCTTTGGTAGCCAGTTGTTTCCTGGGAGCCTTGCCGCCAGTAGATTTACGAGCCGTCTGCTTGGTACGTGCCATCTCGCCTCGTGCCGGTCTCACTAGAGTAAATTGAGCCCTTTGGCCTGTTTTCGGTGTCATATAGATCAATCGCACCGCCGTCCTGACCCGCCCTCTGCAGTGCCATTGGCCAAAGCCTGTGCTGCTCCACCCATTACCCGCGTGATTACAAAAAGGGGCCATGCCAGCTGAAATCGTCTCATTCGAGGAGGATTCGTGTGAAGAGAGGCACGCTGCAGTAGACATGACTGGACGAGGCAAAGGTGGCAAAGGACTCGGAAAGGGTGGTGCCAAGCGTCACAGGAAAGTCTTGCGAGATAACATCCAGGGTATTACGAAGCCCGCCATTCGTCGTCTGGCCCGCAGAGGGGGAGTGAAGCGTATCTCAGGTCTCATCTACGAAGAGACCAGAGGAGTGCTCAAGGTGTTCTTGGAGAACGTCATTAGAGATGCTGTAACCTACACCGAGCACGCCAAGAGGAAGACGGTCACTGCCATGGATGTAGTGTATGCCCTCAAGCGACAAGGCCGCACACTCTACGGTTTCGGTGGTTAAGCCTTTTAATCACGATCGCACGCAGGCATGTGTATGAAAAACGGCCCTTTTCAGGGCCACCAAGTTATTCGCTTGAGAGCTCTTGGTCCTGCCTTCTAGCGTCTTGCAATCCCTGGCTGCAGCTTTTTCCTAAGCCCTTTCTAGTTAATTTCTGAGACCATCCGTCCAATTCCTTGTGGTTTGGTTGCGTTCCTATTGAAACTGATGTGAATGTTTAAACAAACAAATTCCACCCTGCGGAAAAGAGATCACGTTGGCTGTGAGGCTATACACGCGTTAGCCGACGTGATGTCAACATCTTTTACGGCATGGAGACATTTTCCTGTTACATGGAGACATGCAAAAATATTCAGTTTCCTGCCGACGTTAGGCAAGCATTTTGAAACCGTACTACAGAACTTACTACGTCACAATGTGCTTCGTCCCGTGCAATTTGGGTTTCGACGGCAACACATCGGCTCCTACGTACTGTGTACGAGGTGGTTCAAGGTTGCAACAATCGTCACTATGTTGCTGCCATCGTCCTAGACATCTCCAAAGCCTTCGATTGAGTGTGGCTCGAAGGCCTTCTCCATCGCCTCTTTCACTACAATGTCTCAACTTGTACGCATATTCCATCATTATTTCATGACAACATGAAACATCCACTCTCAACCTCATGTCATAAACGCAGGGGGGTACCTCAGGGCAGTGTCCTTGGTCACCTGCTCTTCCTTAGCTACATCAATACCCTACTAACCTAAGAGTTTGCAACCTCTATCCATTTAAAGTCTGTCTACTCAACGCAAGTGCGGCGGCCGCTTTCTTTGAGGAACCCTCATAATTGTTTTACAACATGGACCCTCCTCCTGGCGGTCCCCTCTACAAGGTTGCAACTTTTTAACATCACCGTCTTGCACCTAATGAAACAGAACAACTGGAAGTTGGAACTTTGGCAACTGAGACTCCACGCGGAGTAGACATGCAACTGTCATTTTCAAAAAATAGGGGTTGCTATTGGTCCCCAACGTAAGTGTTCCATTTCTGAGTTTCCCTTGAGCGGGTTGTACTGTTAGCCGACGCAAAGGAAGTCCCTGACAGGGATGCGTAACCCTTAAGGAGTGGGAGAACTACTGCGCCCTATTCACTCAGTATACTAAAACTGAGAAGATGTATTCACAAACGTTTTTGAATTGCCTGACGGAAGTGGCATAAAACTACCAAGCAGGGTATTGGTATAGTGCCTAAACCCCCTTTCCCCTCATTCCCCTGGGACTTTATTGTGGCGAACAGTACAACCCACTCTACGGAAACCGTGTGATGGCCCTGAAAAGGGCCGTTTAATTACCTATCGGTGAAAGAGTAGCCCAATGAAAGAGGCGCTTTAGGCTTTCTTTTCGGTCTTTTTGGGCAGAAGTACTGCCTGGATGTTAGGCAGTACACCACCTTGGGCTATCGTTACGCCCGAAAGGAGTTTATTCAACTCTTCGTCGTTGCGGATGGCCAGCTGAAGATGTCTGGGGATTATTCTGGTTTTCTTATTATCCCTGGCAGCGTTTCCTGCCAACTCCAAAACCTCAGCGGCCAAGTACTCCATCACGGCAGCGAGGTACACGGGAGCACCAGCACCCACTCGTTCGGCATAATTGCCCTTACGCAGAAGTCGATGAATACGGCCCACGGGGAACTGAAGTCCTGCTCTACTGGAGCGAGACTTGGACTTTCCCTTCACTTTTCCTCCCTTTCCACGTCCGGACATGTTGAAGTGCTGCTGTTGCGTATTTACTTCCTCCTGATGAACTCTCCCAAATGCAAAAGCAAAGCAAAATTTTATCGCTTTTATTCCGCCGACACTGCACCAATCGCGGGGTGTCCCCTTTCCTTGTTCCCCAGCCGGTTCGTGCGCCTAGCGAAGGCACCTCCCCATGACGTCTCTCTTTTATTGAGTGGGACCAGCCGAGTTTAATTCGTGTTCTTGGTTTGTTTGCAGAGGGAGCGTCATGCCGCCAAAGACCAGTGGAAAGGCTGCCAAAAAAGCTGGCAAGGCCCAGAAGAACATCTCCAAGGGAGATAAGAAGAAGAAGCGCAAGAGGAAGGAGAGCTACGCCATTTACATCTACAAGGTGTTGAAGCAAGTTCACCCCGATACTGGGATCAGCTCAAAGGCCATGAGTATCATGAACAGTTTCGTCAATGACATTTTCGAGCGCATCGCGGCCGAAGCCTCCCGCCTAGCGCATTACAACAAGCGCTCCACCATCACCAGTCGGGAGATTCAGACCGCTGTGCGTCTGCTTCTACCCGGCGAACTGGCCAAGCATGCCGTCAGCGAGGGTACTAAAGCTGTCACTAAGTACACCAGTTCAAAGTAAATGTGGCACATAGATAAAACGGCCCTTTTCAGGGCCACCATCTCTCTCAGAAAAGGGCAGTTGGCTCCTGGCAAGCTTTATTTGTTTTCTTTTTTTTTTTCATACTATAGAATGAAATATAAACCTAGGTGGAATAGATCCTGAGGCAATTCAGAATCCAGCAGATAAGTAATCACCAATATTAACCTAAGTTAAATCAGTGCCTATTTTTATCTATCTTCTATCGTTGGAAGGAAGCTTAAGTACTGGCTGCCCAAGACAGGAAGGCAAGCTAGAGGAATGTGCAACGTAATCACTTGCTGTCTCCTAGGGTTGTATGCTCGCCTTCCTAGTATGACGAGGATGGACGAAGTGTTGTCACATAGTTCACCTATACATAATACCTATCGCTGCAACAAACATTAGTTCTAGCAACATGGGTGACTCATATGCACTCTCGTTCACTCGTTTCCTAGTAAACAGTTCAATCGTACCCCTCGAGTCTTCTTGTCGTAGGCATACAGGATTAGTTCTCAAGAAAGGGGAAGATAATGAAGGGTAAAATTGTTCAGGCCAATTTGCTTGCTTAATGCTCTTGCAAACGTACAGGATCGTCTTTCATATACAGGCATGCTGGAATACATGATAGATATGAGTGGTACGCAATTTGGTTTTAGAAAGAATTCCACGGCAGATGCAATAAACTATGCACCAGAAAGAATAAATACAAGTGATCATGTGTGTGTGGGTTTTCTTTTTTTTTCCAATTTAGATCCTCCAACGTTAAGTAATATTGGACGGTGAACGAGTTGGATGAAATGTTGCTCGACATTCGCCTATAATAAGGGAAAACCCTGGTTAAAAAAAACTTATCCAGGTAGCTCACCCTGACCGAGATTCGAACTCGGGACCTCTTGAACGTGAGGCAGACACGCTACCATCTACGCTATCGAGGCGGTGTGTGTGTGTGTGTGTGTGTGTGTGTGTGTGTGTGTGTGTGTGTGTGTGTGTGTGTGTGTGTGTGTGTGGTTTTCTTTGATTTTCAGGGAACTTGATAGTTTATGGTGGCCAGTACTGTGACAAGGTATCTATATAACAGCATATAACGGATCAAAATTGGAAATATTAGAATTAGAAGAAATCTGACATAAGAGGCATAATACATACGCAACAACACATTGCCGGGGCCTTGGGACATTATTGTAACACTTATCTGTTTAAGTACACTTTATAACGCCTCTGAAGATACTTTTAGTGCCTGTTAAGTTTGGGCACGATGTTTACACTCGTGTTTTTCACCGTTGGCAAACACTTGTTTCACGCCGTCGTGTTGGCAGCAGCTGTTGCCAACATGCGGTCGTTTCTGCAGCACCGAGATGCAATGTAGTGTCGGGCAAGAGGTTCGATTCCTGAAAATGTTATCCTCTCGGACTGATTTTCTTTCTTTCCTTCTCTTTTTCCGCTGTTCGCGACGTTAACTGTTCTCGAGCCCTGAATTAAGGTTGGATGAACTTCATTGTTTCCCTCCAGATGGCAGACTTGGCACCTACGTGTCTGTGGGTTGGATTCCAACAGTTTCCTTAGTGTGAATGTATGAAAGCGTCCAGGTTCGACACTTAGTAACGTCGAGGCGGATTGGCCGGCCGGCGTGCCTGCGCAGTACCTGTATGCGCGAACACTTAGCAACAAGTCCGTGAAGGTGGCGCTTAGGTGGGGGGGTGGGTAATACGTAAAGGTCGGTGCAACATGTCCTCCCGCCATTAGCGATTATTTTCGTCTATACCATCGTTCATTGTGTGCATTGGGCGTAAAGGCATTTTCCACAGGGTGGTATTGTGGTTTTGGTAACTTTTGCTTTGATTAATTTTGCGTTGCGTGTCCTCATACACTTGTACTATCATTTTATATATATCCCATTTACTCTGGTGCAAGATGTCCTCCCGCCATTACCGACTATTTTCGACAATAGCCAAGTTCGTAATGTGCATTGGGCGTAAAAGCATTTACCACAGTAATTTACAGGTAGTAATTTAATTTACAGGTGGTAATGTGACTTTGCAACGTTTTGCTTTTCTTTGGCGTGTGCACATACACTTCAACTATATAAAATATATATCCCTCCCGCCCGTCCTCCTCAGTTTACGCTTCGCCGCCACATTGGATTCCGTAATCCATTACAACGTTGCACGTGGTCAATTTAGGAATGGTATCTTGATGTTCGCCTGTCCTGCGCCAGCCTGCCTCTTCTCCTGGATGACAAAGACTTCTGGAGTACATACAAACAGTGTGTCACCGACTCGAGAAGTGCTCCTTTTCTCCCTTGTGTATTTTCGTGTCTTTTCTAGTGCGTAATGGTGTTTCTCGTTCTGCCTTTAACGTGTGATTGTGCTCCTTTCGGATGTTTGAACTCTCCGCTTGTGACTTGAGTGCCTTATCACCATGGAAGTGAATATCCTGTACACCGTTTCTTTTGTGTACAATGTGAATAGTGTTCGTTTTTCGCCTTCCCTTGTGTGTCGAGGTGTGTGCAAGTTCACCACCCACTCCCCTGTGGTTCCTTACATGGATGATGCTTTGCAGTGCTTACCTATCACTTTTGCATGCCAGCACAAGGCAAGTTGCAGGTACATTTGGTCCATGTGAATGTACATGTGTGGTGCTTTCAGAGATTGTAGTGTGTGTGTGTGTGTGTGTGTGTGTGTGTGTGTGTTGTGCTTCCTTGTTTTTAGTGGCGTGTGCCTTCTCGTGTGTGTGCTACCAATCCCATTACTCACATACAGAAGTAGGTTATCTAGCTCGCGTGCTTGCAACAATCTTCCCTACATCTGCACTTGTAGTGTTTGCCTGATGACCTTTACTCTGGGTGCTCTGCTCACTTATTAATCAAGCCTATTTACTACTGGGTTGCTTTCCCATGCCATCCACCACGAGTAGGTGCTGGCCTTCATATCCCTCCGCATCTAACTGCAAAAGAGGGAGGCTTTTAGGGGCAGGTGACCAAACCGTAATCAGGTCAGGACTGGCTGGAAATCCGATATATGTATGGCTTCACTTCATTTGATGATATATGTTTAGGGGCGCTCAACTGCAAGATCATCAGTGCCCTTTTAACACAACACTGGCAAGGGCCATATATGAACCTAAATACTAAGTAAAAATTTAACTAAGGAATATAAATATAAACCAAACATAGGATATAAATATTCTTAACAAAAATAAACTACAGTAACACATACACACTAAATCCTAAAACTAACTGTCCAAATAAAACCTTATCAACCGATCTGTTGGCATCCGTAACTGGGGCAGAATACCCCTTGAAGGAAAGTGAACTCCAAGAATCAGAAATCATGCCTGGTTCAACTTACCTCCTTTTGCTGGTCGTACCTCCCAAGACTACCTCCGTCAAACATGCACTTTGGGCAAGTTAGCTGTCATCAGTACCTAGCAAGAGAAGGCAGAGGCTCGAATAACCCCCTCCCCCAGCATCCCATATCCCTTACTTTCTAGGTCAGGTACCACAGAGCATTTCAACATGGAGGTCTCCCTGAGCTCTGCAAGGTCAAGGCTTCCCGGAGTGTCCCCGTGTACTTCTGACACAAGGAGGGGGGAGGATAACCACTTGCCACTTGCGGTGCCTACAACCTGCCTGAGCGAGTGACTGTGTATTTTCAGTGGCTGTTGATTTGTCGAGGTGTATGTCACCTCAGTCCTTTGGGACCTCTATGGTTGAGGAATTAAATATATTACAAATTTTTCCTGTTCTTATTTACTTCATCAAATGCTCCCTCCATATAACCCAAAACTAGCTTTGAGGAATTTCTTGCGGTGTTAAAATGACCATGTTCGTTCTTGTAATAGCCCTGTGGCGTCGCCCATTTGACTGGAGACCAACCTTAAGGCACGTGAAGAACAAAGTTCCTCCAACAAAGATTGCACTTTGAATATTATAACTCAAGCTTCCATGCTCATGCTCATGCACCTCTCATGCTTACTGTAACGATACATACTAATATAAAGACATTATTAAGAAACTCTTCTTGTTAGACTCAACGGGGGAGTGGTTGCGTAACAACAAGTGGTTAAGGTGCTAGCTTGTCCACCATCTCAGGTAAGTTTAACCACGCCTGCCTCCATAACGGCTTTGTTAGGTTATTGTCCTACTGATGAAATGTAAATCTGCTCTGGTTCCCTTTCACGAATGAATGAATGAAAGTTGGGATGGATGGATGGATGGATGGATGAACGTAAGTATGCATGCTAGAAGCCACCGTATGCAAGCTACAGCAATCAGTGATAGATGACAGAAAATCCCATTTTCTGTTACTTTAACCTGAATTTCCATTGAGACCTCGTAGTTTCAGAATCTGCCATTTAAAGAGACGCTGCGCCCCGATTTAACTGTCTGTCTCCTTAATCGCCTTCGTTAGCACATTTCAGCGACACTGATGGAACTTTCACGTTTGAACCACACAGTGAGATTTCAGTTCTTTGCCGTAATGTGCAGACATTCTTCTGGGAGTTTCTGAAAGGTGCCCAACAAGACATCCATTTATTTCCTCCTGCTTTTGTTAACATTTGTGAATGTGAATGGTGAATAGCCTATAGTGAACAAATTGGTTCTCATGGACACCCGAGCCGTGGAATGCAGCTTATATTAAGGTTAAGTTTACTTCAGAATAGCAATACGGCTTCACATGACATTTTTGGCTCCACATGGCATTTTTCTGCTTTCTTGCTGCAGCAGTAAATAGTAATCCTTGCCTTGTTTATTTTGGTGCATATAATCCGTAAATTTAATGAAAGCTTTGGGTTTGGAATTTGCAGCGGCTGTAACTGTTGAATTTAACACGAGTTACAAAGCTACTTCAAAGTCTAGGGAAAATCTGCAGCAAGTGATGAAGGCCCAGTGAGCAAGAAAGTCACTAGTGTAGATCAGAGTGCCCAAAATGCGTGGTGCACTTAAATATCTGCTGGGAAGAGGTTAGAGGTAAATCCACATTAAAATAAGGAAATTAAACGTTTCACTTAGTCGGGAGACTTTTCGGACTATGAGGAAGAGTGTTTGTTTAAATTTAATTTGATTTGTTTAATTTATCCAGAAAATCAAGTTCAAAGCTCGCCGGTGGTGATGGACTATTTGAAATGCAACCTATATTGGCACCATGCGTGGTGGGTAACAAGTTGTTGGTAACTTTTGCTCACAAATTTTACATTTGTTATTCTCGCCAGGTTGGTAGAGTGAGGTTATGTTTCTCAACTGCATCCAGTAATTCAAGCAAAAAATAACCAGTGGTGATAAGAGCATTTAAAATGCATCTTTTATTGGTCCCATGCACAGTGAGTAACAGGCTGTTGGTAAATGTTCCTCACAAACTTTTTGTTTGGTGTCCTCGTCCTGCAATCTTGCATGCCTACTTTGTGACTAGTTGGCATTTCCCGGCTTCAAGGTAAGTGACAATTGGCCAGGTAACCCAAATGCAGAGTGAGATTATGTTTCTCAACTGCGTCCAGTCATTCATACAGAATTTGGAATATTTCGATCGCAACCTATATTGGCAATATGCATGGCGAGTAACAAGTTGCTGGTAAATGTTCCTCACACATCTTAGGTTTGGTGTCCTCAACCTGCAATCTTGCTTGGTTACTTTGTTGTTTGTCACGAGTTGACATTTCCTAGGCTTCAAGGTAAGTGAATATTAGCCAGGTAACCCAAACGAAGAGTCAGAATTGGAATGTTTCAATTGCCACCTATTTTGGCAATATGCATGGCGAGTAACAAGTTGTTGGTAAATGTTACTCACAACATCTTAGGTTTGGTGTCCTCAACCTGCAATCTTGCTTGCTTACTTTATTGTTTGTCACGAATTGACATTTCCTAGGCTTCAAGGTAAGTGAATATTAGCCATGAAAACCCAAGTGAAGAGTGAGGTTATGTTCCTCAACTGCATCCAGTAATTCATACAGAATTTGGAATATTTCGATCGCAACCTGTATTGGTGTCCTCTGCCTGCAATCTTGCTTGGTTAGTTTACTGTTTGTGACGAGTTTACATTTCCTAGGCTTCAAGGTAAGTGAAGTTTAGCCAGGTGACCCAAATGAAGAGTGAGATCATGTTTCTCAACTGCGTCCAGTAATTCATGTACAATTGGAATCTCATATTTTATGTTTGGTGTCCTCATCCTGCATTCTTGCTTGGTTGCTTTATTGTTAATGACGAATTGGCATCTTCCAGCTTCATGGTAAGTGAAAATTATCCAGGTAACCCAAATACAGAGAGAGGCAATTATTCAAGTACAAATAGACAGTGGCGATGGACTATTTGAAGTTCAACCTATATTGGCACCATGCGTGGTGAGCAACAAGTTGTTGGTAACTTTTGCTCACAAATTTTACATTTGTTATTCTCGCCAGGTTGGTAGAGTGAGGTTATCCTTCTCAACTGCATCCAGTAATTCAAGCAAAAAAAATTAACCAGTGGTGATAAAGAGCATTTAAAATGCATCTTTTATTGGCCCCATGCACAGTGAGTAACAGGCCGTTGGTAAATGTTCCTGACAAACTTTTTGTTCGGTGTCCTGGTCCTGCAAATTTGCTTGCCACTTTATTGTTTGTGACTAATTGGCATTTTCCAGCTTCAAGGTAAGTGACAATTGGCCAGGTAACCCAAATGCGGAGTGAGATTATGTTTCTCAACTGCGTCCAGTCATTCATACAGAATTTGGAATATTTCGATCGCAACCTATATTGGCAATATGCATGGCGAGTAACAAGTTGCTGGTAAATGTTCCTCACACATCTTAGGTTTGGTGTCCTCAACCTGCAATCTTGCTTGGTTACTTTGTTTGTCACGAGTTGACATTTCCTAGGCTTCAAGGTAAGTGAATATTAGCCATGAAAACCCAAATGAAGAGTGAGGTTATGTTCCTCAACTGCATCCAATAATTCATACAGAATTTGGAATATTTCGATCGCAACCTGTACTGGCAATATGCATGGCGAGTAACAAGTTGCTGGTAAATGTTACTCACACATCTTAGGTTTGGTGTCCTCAGCCTGCAATCTTGCTCGGTTACTTTACTGTTTGTGACGAGTTTACATTTCCTAGGCTTCAAGGTAAGTGAAGTTTAGCCAGGTAACCCAAATGAAGAGTGAGATTATGTTTCTCAACTGCGTCCAGTAATTCATATACAATTGGAATATTTCCAACCTGTATTGCCACCATGCATGGCAGAGTAACAAGTTGCTGGTAAATCTCCCTCACAAATTTTATGCTTGGTGTCCTCAACCTGCATTCTTGCTTGGTTGCTTTATTGTTAATGACGAATTGGCATCTTCCAGCTTCATGGTATGTGATAATTATCCAGGTAACCCAAATACAGAGAGAGGCAATAATTCAGGCAAAAATAGCCAGGGGTGATGGGACTATTTGAAGTGCACCCTATATTGGCACCATGCGTGGTGAGTAACAAGTTGTTGGTAACTTTTGCTCACAAATTTTACATTTGTTATTCTCGCCCTGCGATCTCCCCAAGTTGGTAGAGTGAGGTTATGCTTCTCAACTGCATCCAGTAATTCAAGCAAAAAATTAACCAGTGGTAATTCATACCGTATTTGGAATATTTCGATTGCAACCTATACTGGCAATATGCATGGCGAGTAACAAGGTGTTGGTAAATGTTAACTCACACATCTTGGGTTTGGTGTCCTCAACATGCAATCTTGCTTGGTTACTTCATTGTCGGTGACGAGTTGACATTTCCTACGCTTCAAGGTAAGTGAAAATTAGCCCGGTGACCCAAACGAAGAGTGAGGTTATGTTCCTCAACTGCGTCCAGGAATTCATATAGAATTGGAATATTTCAACTGCAACCTGTATTGGCAATATGCATGGCGAGTAACAAGTTGCTGGTAAATGTTAGTCACACATCTTATGTTTGGTGTCCTCAACATGCAATCTTGCTTGGTTACTTTATTGTTTGTGACGAATTGACATTTCCTACGCTTCAAGGTAAGTGAGAATTAGCCAGGTGACCCAAACGAAGAGTGAGGTTATGTTCCTCAACTGCGTCCAGGAATTCATATAGAATTGGAATATTTCCAACCTGTATTGCCACCATGCATGGCAGAGTAACAAGTTGCTGGTAAATCTCCCTCACAAATTTTATGTTTGGTGTCCTCAACCTACATTCTTGCTTGGTTGACGTTTCCTAGGCTTCAAGGTAAGTGAAGATTAGCCAGGTAACCCAAATGAAGAGTGAGATCATGTTTCTCAACTGAGTCCAGTAATTCATATAGAATTGGAATATTTCGAACCTATATTGGCACCATGCATGGCAGAATAACAAGTTGCTGGTAAATCTCCCTCACAAATTTTATGTTCGGTGTCCTCAACCTGCATTCTTGCTTGGTTGCTTTATTGTTAATGACGAATTGTCATCTTCCAGCTTCATGCTAAGTGATAATTACCCAAGTAACCCAAATACAGAGAGTGGCAATAATTCAAGTAAAAATAGCCAGTGGTGATGGACTATTTCAAGTGCAACCTATATTGGCACCATGCGTGGTGAGTAACAAGTTGTTGGTAACTTTTGCTCACAAATTTTACATTTGTTATTCTCGCCCTGCGATCTCCCCAAGTTGGTAGAGTGAGGTTATGCTTCTCAACTGCATCCAGTAATTCAAGCAAAAAAATTAACCAGTGGTGATAAAGAGCATTTAAAATGCATCTTTTATTGGCCCCATGCGCAGGGAGTAACGGGCTGTTGGTAAATGTTCCTCACAAACTTTTTGTTTGGTGTCCTCGTCCTGCAACCTTGCTTGCCACTTTATTGTCTGTGACTAATTGGCATTTTCCAGCATCAAGGTAAGTGACAATTGGCCAGGTAACCCAAATACACGGTGAGGTTATGTTCAACTGCCGTCCAGTAATTCATACCGTATTTGGAATATTTCGATTGCAACCTATATTGGCCATATGCATGGCGAGTAACAAGTTGTTGGTAAATGTTAACTCACACATCTTATGTTTGGTGTCCTCAACATGCAATCTTGCTTGGTTACTTCATTGTTTGTGACGAATTGACATTTCCTAGGCTTCAAGGTAAGTGAAAATTAATCAGGTAACCCAAACGAAGAGTGAGGTTATGTTCCTCAACTGCGTCCAGTAATTCATACAGAATTGCAATACTTTGCTACCTATATTGCCAATATGCATGGTGAGTAACAAGTTGCTGGTAAATGTTACTCACAGATCTTAGGTTTGGTGTCCTCAACATGACATCTTGCTTGGTTACTTTAAAATTTGTCACGAGTTGACTTTTCCTACGCTTCAAGGTAAGTGAGAATTTGCCAGGTGACCCAAACGAAGAGTGAGGTTATGTTCCTCAACTGCGTCCAGGAATTCATATAGAATTGGAATATTTCCAACCTATATTGGCACCATGCATGGTGGAGTAACAAGTTGCTGGTAAATCTTCCTCACAAATTTTATGTTTGGTGTCCTCAACCTGCATTCTTGCTTGGTTGCTTTATTGTTAATGTCGAATTGGCATCTTTCAGCTTCATGGTAAGTGATAATTACCCAGGTAACCCAAATACAGAGAGAGGCAATAATTAAAGTAAAAATAGCCTGTGGTGATGGACTATTTGAAATGCAACCTATATTGGCACCATGCATGGTGGAGTAACAAGTTGCTGGTAAATCTTCCTCACAAATTTTATGTTTGGTGTCCTCAACCTGCATTCTTGCTTGGTTGCTTTATTGTTAATGTCGAATTGGCATCTTTCAGCTTCATGGTAAGTGATAATTACCCAGGTAACCCAAATACAGAGAGAGGCAATAATTAAAGTAAAAATAGCCGGTGGTGATGGACTATTTGAAATGCAACCTATATTGGCAACTTTTGCTCACAAATTTTACATTTGTTATTCTCGCCCTGCGATCTCGCCAGGTTGTTTTATTGTTTATTTTGAACCCGCATGTCCCATTCTTCGAGGTATGTGAAAATCAGTCGGTCTGTCGTGCATCACAAATGCAGAGAGGTTACTTTCCTCAACCGCATCCAATAATTAAAGCAAAAATAACCGGGGGTGATCGAATATTTCAACTGCACCGTGCATGGCGGGTAAGCACAAATTTTATTTTCGGTGCTCTGGCCTTGCCATCTCGGCAGGTTGGTTCATTGGTTATAAGGATTCGGCACATCCCTGTCTTAAGGTTATGGAGAATTAATCGGTCGCTCAAGTGAGCCAAATGCTGAGTGAGGTAATATTTCTCAACTGAATACCGTCGAGCACGAGATGAAAGGTTTAACGTTCATTCTCATCTTTCACTTTGTGTCATTTAGCTTTAACTTCCGTCTAGCTTTACTGGATTTTGCCTTCCCATTTACCATGGTTTATTGCTAATTTGTAACACTGGGCTTGATCAAGAGGGTATAAAGGGATTACTTGCACCCTAGATTTTTCTCTCGTGGTGGAGGGGGAGGGGCGGCGGCCGTCCGTTATTATCACGGAGGTTTGAATTTTATTTCGCGTTTTGTTTCGTAAAACGCTTCAGGCGGTCATGTTGGCGCTCCTGTCGAAGCGCTTTCGCGTTTTGTTTCGTAAAACGCTTCAGGCGGTCATGTTGGCGCTCCTGTCGAAGCGCTCGTAGCCAACCTGTGCATCACCGCGTCGTGAAGCCTATCCAACCGAGTGGGTTTCGCTCTCCTAATAGGCGGGTTGCATCGCAAAAATTATGTTCTCGCGAGACACAAGACCGCTTCGGCTGCGTTTCTTCTTGCGTGCTTACGCAGCAGTTGAATGTTCTGCCATTTCCGTTTCCATGATGTTGGCTGCTCTGCAATTGAATGCTCCTTCTCGTGATGGCGGATATTGCTACGACTGTCCGAAGGTCACGCTAGGTATCTGCGGAATCTTCAAATGCATAACGAGTAGATGTTGTCAAGCTGCGGATCGGCGCTCGTAAATTGTGCTGTGCCTATTTGCGAGGGTTTCTACACGAAGGTAGGTAAATGTGCTCGCTCGTTACGTATTTCACTAGGCAATTTCCGCAATCTGCCAGGGTAGTTAGTTCCGTTTCGACGCCAACATCTAAATCGCACGAGTATGTAACGTGCTTGCCACATCTTTCTTCTTGTCTTGCCAAGATTTACTTTCGCACTTCTGCGTGAATTTATCTCGTGCCCGACCTTGGAATACGCATCGCCGCCATGTTGAAATTTCAGCGTACTTAACGTCGCTCATTTTCTTTACAGGTGTGACGCCAGGTTTCTTGGTCAACATAGCGGTCTCCTCCTGCTGGTATCTTCCCCGGGATTGATGTCACGTAAGACAGGGAGGGATGGCAATGCTGTGGAGCACGACGCCACCGTCAAGAACGTCCAGTTTCTACCACTTCTTAGCGTTCCATCGACCATGTGATTATCGTGTACTGCCTCTACTGTTATTCTTCGTGTGTCACTTGTAGTGAAGCTGCGGCTCATCGACCATGTGTTTATCGTGTAGTGCCTCTACTGTTTTTCTTCGTGTGTCACTTGTAGTGAAGCTGCGGCTGCGCGCCACCCCATAGCACTTTAATGGTGCAGTTCTTGAACGTGCGCTTCTTTGTGATCATTGCTGATTCTTACTGTGCATGGTACATTGTGTATATGTGGCTCCCTGGAGCTTGCGTGTGCAGTTCCGTCTGATATGCTGTTATTGTGTGTGTGTGTGTGTGTGTGTGTGTGTGTGTGTGTGAGAGAGAGAGAGAGAGAGAGAGAGAGAGAGAGAGAGAGAGAGAGAGAGAGGAGTGCGCGCTCTCCTCTACCGAATTTGTGCTTAGGTGTTTAGGCATGACCGATAAAGTGAAAACAAGGAAAGAATGCAAAGCTGCTCAGTTCCACTCACATAGCTGTTCGATGTGCTCCACAACTGTCTCATTCTACGATAGACGGTTCAGGTGCTACACATTCCCTTGTTTCCCAATCAGGTGTCAATAATAGGAGTACTGCAGGAGCAGGCGTGTGTTTTCTGTGGGTGGTGTTACTTGCTACTACAAAAGCGCGGTTGTACACAATTTTCTTTGTGCCCCATGGACGGTGCGAGGCTCCTAGGGGCATGCGAGTGTAGTGACGTGTGCGTGTGTTGCTCGATACCATGTGCCTCTGCTAATCCAGGCATATGCAATCCCTTTAACTATTGTGCATTTCAAATGGGACCATGTTTATCCTTGAATGCTACTAGGTGAGCACCAATCAAGGGTCCTGCACTGTTGATATTGCATTTACCTGTAAGTGGTGTGTTGCATGTGCTAACTGAATCCGTTTCTAATAAATTCTAATGGCGCTAAGACAACAACATAATTCTGCAAACGGTGAGCCATGAGGAGGATTCAACATAACCTAAACACCTCCATTTCTCCAGTTCGAATTATTTTCCCAATACTTGCTAATTATTAACAACCGTGCTTCACAGCGTAGGCACTGGTTATTAGTTGGTGTGTATACTTGGAATTACTTTGAACAAGCCAAATGGGGGAGGGAGGGGGGGAGAGAGAGAGAGAGAGAGAGAGAGAGAGGCGAGACCTGATTGGATCGCTTCATGTTTATCCATGTTTATCCTTGAATGCTAATAGGTGAGCACCAATACTTGCTAATAATTATCAACATTGCTTCACAGCGTAGGCACTGTAATGGATTTCATTATTGGTTGGTGTGTATACTTGCAATTACTTTGAACAAACTAATGGGGGAGACAGACACAGAAGAGACTGAACAGTCCTGTAAGAGAGGCGAGACCTGATTGGATCGCCTATGCATCTCCCCTAGCATACGATCCCATGATGCACATAAGTACTGCTGCTTCAACCAACTGGCAAGCCAATTCGTGTCAGGGAATCGAATGCTCGGGATTACCCGTCTCGGCTCCCTACTTGAGACCACCTGTCGTCGCTAGGGCTTGCGACAGTTCTTCAGGGCACGAGCACGTGGATGTAAAACGCGTGCTCTGGACTGTGCCCGTAAAGGAAGCAGCAGCCCGGCGCAGCAGTGCCTTCTTCTATCGACGCAAAGTCTTGCCGAAGCTCATAACAGCCTTTCCACTGGCATCTACAAAATTTCATAGCGGGCCCCGGCCCTGCATAAGAGCATAAGCCAAGAGCAACTCCCCATTTCTTACTCCTCTTTTACTGTCTGCTTTCTTTCCTACTAAACGGACGGACTGACAGACAACGAAACAGCGGGCTGGTAAGACCAAAGCCAAGGGTAGGGGCCTCCGGCCCCGCACCCCGAGTCGAAATGGCTCGCGTAGGCGCCTCACTCGAGGGGGTCCGGTCCTCTGCCAGCAGCCGGAGGGTAACCGCGCCGACTGCAGACGGCGCTAGACAAAGACCTAAAACTGACCCTGCCTCTCCTGAGAGTGCAGAACCTGCGCAGAAGCGCACAAAGCTCACGGGGCAGCAGGCTGCTGCCCCCAGCCAACCATTGGCTCCACCAGCACCTGCCCATCCTTCACAGGTCCCACTACCTGAGTCAGACGACTCCGACACCGAGAGCTTCGTGCTCGTAGAGGGACGGAGAAGGAAGCAGAAGGGTTCCAAACCACCACCGCCCCAACCACAGGGCCATCATCCACCCCCACCCAAAGGGGGCCCTAAACTGCCACCCATCGTGGCAGACACCTTCCCCAACCACGTGGGAATCATGCGTCTTCTGGCCCAGCGCCTGAAGAACAAATTTGAGGCACTCAGGAGACCTAGAAAGGTTCGCATACTCACCTCCAGCGTGGAGGATCTCGAGGCTGCAAAGGCTGTTCTGCGAGAGCAGAACATAGACTTTTACAGCTACTCGGCGAAACGACCACACGTTGAGAGGCGTATTATCAGAGGCTTGGACTCTGACTGCACTCCTGACGACGTCAGGCTGGCGCTCCAAGAAGAATACGGCATCAAAGCCGCCTCAGTCGCCCAATTGAGGAAGACTGTAACCTCAGATGAAGGCACCGTAAAGGTCCCCATGCCTCTTTTCCTGGTCCTTGTGGATAAGGTGCGAGAGGCTCAAGTACAGCCCATTGACCTCGTCAGTAGGCTCATCTTTACCGTCGTGAAGGTAGAACGCTTTCACGGCAGGGAAGGACCCGTGCAGTGCCATCGGTGCATGGGGTTCCACCACTCAAGCGCTATGTGCGAGCGGAAGCTCGCATGCTTGAGATGCGCGGGCCCTCATGCCCTGAAGGACTGCCCTAAGCCGCCCGAGGAGCGTCAATGTGCTAACTGCAAGCAGCAGCACGTGAGCGTCTACAAGGGCTGCGAAACAAGGCTTCGGATCATCGAGAGCCGTCGCCAGGGTAACCCGGAGACGGCCACAGTCCGCCCCGGTGTGTCCTTTGCGGCCGCCCTCAGGAAGGCCGAATCCACCCTGCAGAGGGCAGAGACATCCGTCGCCCCTGCAGCTCCCACTCTAGCACCGGCAACAGTGGCCGTACCCGCTGTACCCTCCACAAGCGAGGGCAATAAGAGCGGGAAGCCCAAATCCAAAAGGAGCGGCAGAGGCAAAAAAAGTGGGAAACCCACTAACCCGCCCGTCGCAAAGGAGCAGCCAGCAGCCACCCCAGCTCGTGCCCCGAAACCGGAGGCATCAGCTGCACCAGCACCGCAGGTTCCGACTACGGTCCAACCTGCACCACAAACACCGGCTGACGTCGGCGCAACTCCAGCAGCCTTCGGGGCCACCGTGTCCCAGGCTGATATGGACGAGTTCCAGGCCCTCTCCCTGTGGTTTGGGAACCTCATCCAAAGGGCCCTCCCTGCACTGCGAAAATGCAAGCTGCAGGTAAACAACCCACAACTCACCCCCATGCAGAAACACTCTGTTGTGCTTCAAACGCTGGAGGAGTTGTATCCCGGTTCAGCCAAGTGATGGCCTCTCGACTTGTTCGGAGACCATGGCGCGCCGCGTTTTGGAACGCAAATGGCATCCGGGGTCATCACCCCAACGTACTTGAGTTTGCACAATCCTTCGGGATTGACATTCTAATGGTCTGCGAGACACACCTGGATGCTGCCTCGCAATTTTCGCTGCCAAACTACGCCACCCATCGATCCGATCGTGTCGGACGACGAGGAGGTGGTACAGCCATCTTCATACGCAACCATATCACCCACACGCACTTCCCGCTTCCCCCACTCCAGCACGTGGAGGCTTGCGCCATCAGGCTTGCCATTGGCGGACTCGACACGTTGCTGATAGTGGCATACGACCCCCCAGACCACCGCTTCCATGAGGCGGATTACACTACCCTCCTCAACCTCCATCCTGTGGTCTGCATCGCAGGTGACCTGAACGCGAAGCATGCTCACTGGCATAGCCGCACCTCAAATGCCAAGGGGCGCGGGCTCTACCGCCTCATCAGCGGTAACCCAAACCTCGTCGCGCATGGACCGAGAGGACCTACGTTCTACCCGGCCCGCGGCAGGCCGGACGTTCTCGACATCATGATCACCAAGAACTTCACATACCATCTAGACCTCTCTGTAGTCAATGAACTCGACTCCGACCACGACCCAGTCGTGGTGGACTCGAACGTTGACATGCCAGCACTGTTAAATCCAGACTGGACATACGAGGTTGACTGGGATGCAGCCGTCCTTGACTTAAACCAATCCATAGACCCGCGACCACGAATCGATTCTATCGAGGCGCTGGAAGCGGCAGCCACATCCTTCTCTCAACACATTCTAAATGTGGTACGGGCGCACACGTATCGCATTCCATCAGAACACCACAACCACAGAATCATACCTCCTGAACTCCGGCAGCTGCTTAAAGCAAAAGCAGTCGTCCGGAAGCTATGGCAGCGTTTCCGCCACCCCAGGATTGAAGCAGTCTACCGGCGGTTCAAGACCCTGGCAAGAAGACTGCTACGTGCGCACCGCTCAGCGGCCTGGGAGCACACAATGCAGAGGGTCGATCTCACTGAGAAGCAACCCTGGCGGATCATCCGCTCCCTCAGAAGGGACCGGACCGAGCACCGGCATCCACTCCATGGCACTCGTGGAAGGCTCGCGTTCGAGCCCCAAGAGAAAGCCACGTGTTTCGCAGACTACTTGGAGAGTCAATTCGAACCAAGGGAAGACCCCCAAGACGACGAGTTCACCGAACATGTGGAGGACACGGTGGAATACCTCTACGAGGCAACACCTCCTCCAGATGCGGAGATCCACCTACCCATCGTCACCCCTAAACAGGTGACCGCCCATATCAATAGCCTTAACCCCAATAAATCTCCTGGGCACGATGGTGTCACAGCCATCATGCTCCAACACCTACCCCGGAAAGCTGTGATCCACTTGACGCGGATTTACAACGCATGCCTTACCCTGCGCCACTTTCCAACCTGTTGGAAGGAGGCAAGGGTGGTGTGCATATTAAAGCCGCGCAAGAATCCCGTCTTTCCGGAAAGTTACCGATCCATCAGCTTGCTCCCAATCGTCTCAAAGATCTTTGAGCGATTGCTCCTCCCCCGCCTAACTCCTCTCTTTGAGGAAAGGCACCTACTCCCGGATCACCAATTCGGTTTCCGTCGGGGCCACTCCACCACCATGCAGTTACTGCGCTTGGCGGAGAAGGCTGCTCTGGGATTCCAGGACGGCCTCAAAACCATCGCTGTGCTCTTGGACGTGGAGAAGGCCTTCGCCACCACGTGGCACCAGGGGTTGTTGTTCAAACTCAAGGAAGCACGACTCCCCCCTCCCTACCTATCAATACTCAGCAGCTTCCTCAAGGACCGCACCTTCAGAGTGCGGGTCGAGGGGAAGCTATCCTCTGTCAGACCCATAGCGGCCGGAGTCCCGGAAGGCAGTGTCCTGTCCCCGCTACTCTTCGCCGCCTACATGTCTGACCTACCCACGGAACCGCGCACTGTTTTGTGTCAGTATGCCGACGACGTCCTCATACTGGCGCAGAACAAGAACGTCCGCTACTGTCTCCCCCCTCTACAGCGTCAGCTCCACGCCATTGGCAGGTGGAGTGAGAAGTGGAGGATGGCCATTAGCCCGCAGAAGAGCTCGGCTCTTATGCTGGCTAAGACCCGTAGCTGGCGCCCAGAAGGTGACCTTCGGTTGAGGCGGAGAAGAATCCCCTGGGTTCGAACCGCCAAATACCTGGGAATCCAACTGGACCGCGGCCTCACTTTCACACCGCACGTCAGGGCGAAGGCAGGCCTCGGCCACGCTGCTCTCAGGCAACTTTACCCGCTCTTCAGGTCCACAATGCCCATCCGTCTCAAACTGCGGATATACCGTGCGATCGTCCCGCCTCTGATCCTGTACGGATGCGAGGTCTGGGGTTCGGTGGCTCATACCACCCTCCGCAGACTGCAAGCCGTGCAGAACAGGGCCTTAAGGATGATCTACGGTACCGACCGCAGGTTCCCATCCCACTTCCTGCACACCCAGTCTGGCATACCATACGTCGTAGACGTCGTTCGCGAACGTACACGCACGTTGTATGCCAAGATCACCCCTCACCCAAACCAACTGGTAAACACTCTCGGTCAATACGACCACCGTCTCCCCAGGAGACGGAGGAGCTATCGCCTACCCAAGGACGCCCTTGGGTGGTAGGTTCTGCCTCTCCTCCCACCACTAACATTCACCGCCAGGTCAAATCGCGCCCTCGCCCCGGCTGGCAGATTAACACCTGCAGTCGTGCCCGGGGGCGCGCGCACGACCTGGAAACATCAACATCCTTAACCAAATTTCCATCTGGCCTCTCGCTACTGGTCCCCACCACGGCTTGTCGGCTCGCTAGCGACCGCAAAGGCAGGGTGGAACGGGCACTGTTCCCCGAGGGGAATACCCCGGCACCAGAAGCATCTAGAGAGGCCCGCTGCGCCGTCTAACACAACGACACGCAAGCTTGCGAACAACTTTGTTCTATTTTACCGCACGGGTAAATCCGCACAGCGGATAGGTACCGTGGCGCGTAACCCTCCGCCCGGGAGAACCCGGGCGACCCGCACCTGCTCTTGGCTCTTGGCAACTGGCAAGAATTCTCGCCTCTGCTTCATGCAACCTCTAAATTATCACCTGTTCCAGGAAAGAAGAAAAAAACCATATTCCACAGCCTAGGAAACATTGAGGATGTTTCCTAGGCTGTGGAATATCGTGCAAATCTTCTAGAATCTGCAAACATGTGCAAGTCCACTTACCACTTCTTGCTGGTTGCTTTTCTTTCTTCCTTGGCGTCCACTGTCACCCGTGCTTCTCTAGGATTGCTGTTATTACTCGCTCTTTTGTGCCAATCACAAGTTATGTAGGGTTTTCTGGAGCTGTATCTCACCAGGACCTGCAAAGCCAAGCATGTTACATGTAAGTTATAGGAAATGGTGTAATTTGGCTCAATTATCTGAACAGTGCTTTTATGAATTGCTGGACAGAACTATGCTGCTCTTTAGCCAATCTGCAGCATTTCATCGAGGAGGTCTCCCCTGAATTTTACAGTAGGAGGAAGAGGACATACAGCGCGCCCATGTTTGGTTCTTAGCCATGTCATTTATCAGCGTATTTCTCCCAAATATAACTTTTAATCTTAACCTATTTGCCCGACGCATGGATACCACACACTTTTAATGTATTGGAAATTATTAAGGTTTGCCTAATGCAGAGTAACGTTATGCTTAGCAACTGCATCCCTTGATACGAGAGAAACTGGTGCTGATGGAACATTTGAAATGCAAGGTTATTGGCACCATGCACGGTAACTGTTCCTCGTATGTCTGCATTTGGTGGCCTCGCCCTGAGTTCTTGGCATGTTTGTTTATTCTTTATTACAAATTGGCATTTCTTGAACTTCCAGGTACGTGATAATTATTCAGTCAGGTATCCCAAATGCAGACTGAGGTTATGTTTCTCAACTGCATCAAATAATACAAGTAAAGGTGACTGGTGATGATGGAATATGTGAAATGCAATGTTATTGGCACCATGCACAGTGAGTAAGAAGTTGGCAACTGTTCCTCCTATGTCTGCACTTGGTGTCCTCGCCGTGCATTCTTAGCATGTTGGTTTATTGTTTATTACGAGTTGTCATTTCTCAAGCTTCAAGGTAAGTGATAATTAGTGAGTCAGGTAACCCAAATGCAAACTGAGGTTATGTTACATCTGCATTCAAATATGCAGGTAAAGGTGACTGGTGATGATGGAATATCTGAATTGCAATGTTATTGGCACCATGATTAGTAAGAGGTTGGTAACTGTTCCTAGTATTTCTACGTTTGGTGTCCTCGCCCTGAATTCTTGGCATGTTGTCTTATTGTTTATTACGAGTTGCCATTTTTCAGGCTTCAAGCTAAGTGATAATTATTCGGTCAGGTAACCCAAATGCAAACTGAGGTTATGTTACTCATCTGCATGCAAATATGCACATGAAAGTGAATGCTGATGACGGAATAGGTGAAATGTAATGTTATTGGCACCATGCATATTAAGAAGTTGCTCGTATTTCTACGTTTGGTGTCCTGCCCTGCATTCTTAGCATGTTGGTTTATTGCTTACTACAAATTAGCATTTCCGAAGCTTCAAGGTAAGCGATTATTAATCAGTCAGGTAACCCAAATGCAAACTAAGGTTACGTTACTAATCTGCATCCAAATATGCAAGTAAAGGTGACTGGTGATGATGGAATATGTGAATTGCAATGTTATTGGCACCATGCATAATGAGTAAGAAGTTGGCAAATGTTCCTCATATATCTACGTTTGGTGTCCTCGCCCTGAGTTCTTAGCATGTGTTCTATTTTTTATTACGAGTTGCCATTTCTCAGGCTTCAAGGATTGTCGGCCAGGTAACCCAAATGCAAACTGAGGTTATGTTACTAATCTGCATCCAAATATGCAAGTAAAAGTGACTGGTGATGATGGAATATGTGAATTGCAATGTTATTGGCACCATAATTAGTAAGAAGTTGGTAACTGTTCCTCGTATTTCTACGTCTGGTGTCCTCGCCCTGAATTCTTAGCATGTGTTCTATTGTTTATTACGAGTTGCCATTTCTCAGGCTTCAAGCTAAGTGGTAATTAGTCGGTCAGGTAACCCAAATGCAAACTGAGGTTATGTTACTCATCTGCATCCATTAATGCAAGTGACTGGTGAATGATGGAATATATGAAACACAATGTTATTGGCACCATGCACAGTGAGTAAGAAGTTGGAAACTGTTCCTTGTATTATTACGTGTGTGTCCTCGCACTGCATTCTTAGCATGTTTTATTGTTTATTACGAGCTGCCATTTCTCTCACTGCTAGGCAAGTGATAGTCGGTCCGGTAACCCAAATGCAAACTGAGGTTATGTTACTCATCTGCATCCATTAATGCAAGTAAAAGTGACCGGTGAATGATGGAATATGTGAAATGCAATGTTATTGGCACCATGCATAGTAAGAAGTTGCTCGTATTTCTATGTTTGGTGTCCTGCCCTGCATTCTTAGCATGTTGGTTTATTGTTTATTACGAGTTGCCATTTCTCAGGCTTCGAGGTAAGTGATAATTAGTGAGTCAGGTAACCCAAATGCAAACTGAGGTTATGTTACTCATCTGCATCCATTAATGCAAGTCAAAGTGACTGGTGATGATGGAATATGTGAAATGCAATGTTATTGGCACCATGCATAGTGAGTAAGAAGTTGGTAAATGTTCCTCATATATCTACGTTTGCTGTCCTCGCCCTGAGTTCTTAGCATGTTTTATTGTTTATTACGAGTTGCCGTTTCTCAGACTTCAAGGCAAGTGATAGTCTGTCCAGTAACCCAAATGCAAACTGAGGTTATGTTACTAATCTGCATCCATTAATGCAAGTAAAAGTGACTGGTGATGTGGAATATGTGAAATGCAATGTTATTGGCACCATGCATAGTAAGAAGTTGCTCGTATTTCTATGTTTGGTGTCCTGCCCTGCATTCTTAGCATGTTGGTTTATTGTTTATTACGAGTTGCCATTTCTCAGGCTTCGAGGTAAGTGATAATTAGTGAGTCGGGTAACCCAAATGCAAACTGAGGTTATGTTACTCATCTGCATCCATTAATGCAAGTAAAAGTGACTGGTGAATGATGGAATATTTGAATCGCAATGTTTTTGGCACCATGCACAGTGAGTAAGAAGTTGGTAAATGTTCCTCATGTATCTACGTATGGTGTTCTCGCCCAGCATTCTTATCATGTTTTATTGTTTATTACGAGTTGCCCTTTCTCAGACTTCAAGGCAAGTGATAGTCGGTCCGGTAACCCAAATGCAAACTGAGGTTATGTTACTCATCTACATCCAAATATGCAAGTAAAGGTGACTGGTGATGATGGAATATGTGTAATGAAATGTTATTGGCACCATGCATAGTAAGAAGTTGCTCGTATTTCTATGTTTGGTGTCCTGCCCTGCATTCCTAGCATGTTGGTTTATTGTTTATTACGAGTTGCCATTTCTCAGGCTTCAAGGTAAGTGTTAATTAGTGAGTCAGGTAACCCAAATGCAAACTGAGGTTATGTTACTCATCTGCATCCATTAATGCAAGTAAAAGTGACTGGTGAATGATGGAATATTTGAAACACAATGTTATTGGCACCATGCACAGTGAGTAAGAAGTTGGAAACTGTTCCTCATATTATTACGAGTGGCCATTTCTCACACTTCAAGGCAAGTGATAGTCGGTCCGGTAACCCCAAATGCAAACTGAGGTTATGTTACTCATCTGCATCCAAATATGCAAGTAAAAGTGACTGGTGATGTGGAATATGTGAAATGCAATGTCATTGGCACCATGCATAGTAAGAAGTTGCTCGTATTTCTATGTTTGGTGTCCTGCCCTGCATTCTTAGCATGTTGGTTTATTGCTTATCACAAATTGGCATTTCTCAAGCTTCAAGGTAAGTGATAATTAATCAGTCAGGTAACCCAAATGCAAACTGAGGTTATGTTACTCATCTGCATCCATTAATGCAAGTAAAGGTGAATGGTGATGATGGAATATGTGAAACGCAATGTTATTGGCACCATGCATGATGAGTAAGAAGTTGGAAACTGTTCCTCGTATTATTACGTGTGTGTCCTCGCACTGCATTCTTAGCATGTTTTATTGTTTATTACGAGTTGCCGTTTCTCAGGCCTCAAGGATAGTCGGTCAGGTAACCCGAATGCAAACTGAGGTTATGTTACTAATCTGCATCCATTAATGCAAGTAAAAGTGACTGGTGATGTGGAATATGTGAAATGCAATGTTATTGGCACCATGCATAGTAAGAAGTTGCTCGTATTTCTATGTTTGGTGTCCTGCCCTGCATTCTTAGCATGTTGGTTTATTGTTTATTACGAGTTGCCTTTTCTCAGGCTTCAAGGTAAGTGTTAATTAGTGAGTCAGGTAACCCAAATGCAAACTGAGGTTACGTTCCTCAGCTGCATCCATTAATGCAAGTAAGAGTAACTGGTGAATGATGGAATATTTGAATCGCAATGTTTTTGGCACCATGCACAGTGAGTAAGAAGTTGGTAAATGTTCCTCATATATCTACGTATGGTGTCCTCGCCCAGCATTCTTATCATGTTTTATTGTTTATTACGAGTTGCCCTTTCTCGGGCTTCAAGGTAAGTGATAATTAGTTGGTCAGGTAACCCAAATGCAAACTGAGGTTATGTTACATCTGCATCCATTAATGCAAGTAAAAGTGACTGGTGTATGATGGAATATTTGAAACACAATGTTATTGGCACCATGCACAGTGAGTAAGAAGTTGGAAACTGTTCCTCATATTATTACGAGTTGCCATTTCTCACACTTCAAGGCAAGTGATAGTCGGTCGGGTAATCCCAAATGCAAACTGAGGTTATGTTACTCATCTGCATCCAAATATGCAAGTAAAAGTGACTGGTGATGTGGAATATGTGAAATGCAATGTTATTGGCACCATGCATAGTAAGAAGTTGCTCGTATTTCTATGTTTGGTGTCCTGCCCTGCATTCTTAGCATGTTGGTTTATTGTTTATTACAAATTGGCATTTCTCAAGCTTCAAGGTAAGTGATAATTAATCAGTCAGGTAACCCAAATGCAAACTGAGGTTATGTTACTCATCTGCATCCATTAATGCAAGTAAAAGTGACTGGTGAATGATGGAATATTTGAATCGAAATGTTTTTGGCACCATGCACAGTGGGTAAGAAGTTGGTAAATGTTCCTCATGTATCTACGTATGGTGTTCTCGCCCAGCATTCTTATCATGTTTTATTGTTTATTACGAGCTGCCCTTTCTCGGGCTTCAAGGTAAGTGATAATTAGTTGGTCAGGTAACCCAAATGCAAACTGAGGTTATGTTACATCTGCATCCATTAATGCAAGTAAAAGTGACTGGTGAATGATGGAATATTTGAAACACAATGTTATTGGCACCATGCACAGTGAGTAAGAAGTTGGAAACTGTTCCTCATATTATTACGAGTTGCCATTTCTCACACTTCAAGGCAAGTGATAGTCGGTCGGGTAATCCCAAATGCAAACTGAGGTTATGTTACTCATCTGCATCCAAATATGCAAGTAAAAGTGACTGGTGATGTGGAATATGTGAAATGCAATGTTATTGGCACCATGCATAGTAAGAAGTTGCTCGTATTTCTATGTTTGGTGTCCTGCCCTGCATTCTTAGCATGTTGCTTTATTGTTTATTACGAGTTGCCATTTCTCAGGCTTCAAGGGAAGTGATAATTAGTGAGTCAGGTAACCCAAGTGCAAACTGAGGTTATGTTACTCATCTGCATCCATTAATGCAAGTAAGAGTGACTGGTGAATGATGGAATATTTGAATCGCAATGTTTTTGGCACCATGCATTGTGAGTACGAAGTTGGTAAATGATCCTCATATATCTACGTATGGTGTCCTCGCCCAGCATTCTTATCATGTTTTATCGTTTATTACAAGTTGCCCTTTCTCTGGCTTCAAGGTAAGTGATAATTAGTCGGTCAGGTAACCCAAATGCAAACTGAGGTTATGTTACTCATCTGCACCCATTAATGCAAGTAAAAGTGACTGGTGAATGATGGAATATTTGAAACACAATGTTATTGGCACCATGCACAGTGAGTAAGAAGTTGGAAACTGTTCCTCGTATTATTACGTGTGTGTCCTCGCACTGCATTCTTAGCATGTTTTATTGTTTATTACGAGTTGCCATTTCTCACACTGCTAGGCAAGTGATAGTCGGTCCGGTAACCCAAATGCAAACTGAGGTTATGTTACTCATCTGCATCCAAATATGCAAGTAAAAGTGACTGGTGATGCTGGAATATGTGAAATGCAATGTTATTGGCACCATGCATAGTAAGAAGTTGCTCGTATTTCTACGTTTGTCATGCCCTGCATTCCTAGCATGTTGGTTTATTGCTTATTACAAATTGGCATTTCTCAAGCTTCAAGGTAAGCGATAATTAATCAGTCAGGTAACCCAAATGCAAACTAAGGTTACGTTACTAATCTGCATCCAAATATGCAAGTAAAGGTGACTGGTGATGATGGAATATGTGAATTGCAATGTTATTGGCACCATGCATTGTGAGTAAGAAGTTGGCAAATGTTCCTCATATATCTACGTTTGGTGTCCTCGCCCTGAGTTCTTATCATGTTTTATTGTTTATTACGAGTTGCCATTTCTCAGGCTTCAAGGATAGTCGGTCAGGTAACCCAAATGCAAACTGAGGTTATGTTACTAATCTGCATCCAAATATGCAAGTAAAAGTGACTGGTGATGATGGAATATGTGAATTGCAATGTTATTGGCACCATGATTAGTAAGAAGTTGGTAACTGTTCCCAGTATTTCTACGTTTGGTGTCCTCGCCCTGAATTCTTAGCATGTGTTCTATTGTTTATTACGAGTTGCCATTTCTCAGGCTTCAAGGGAAGTGATAATTAGTGAGTCAGGTAACCCAAGTGCAAACTGAGGTTATGTTACTCATCTGCATCCATTAATGCAAGTAAAAGTGACTGGTGAATGATGGAATATTTGAAACACAATGTTATTGGCACCATGCACAGTGAGTAAGAAGTTGGAAACTGTTCCTCGTATTGCATTCTTAATATGTTGTATTGTTTATTACGAGTTGCCATTTCTCAGACTTCAGGCCAAGTGATAGTCGGTCCAGTAACCCAAATGCAATCTGAGGTTATGTTACTAACCTGCATCCAAATATGCAAGTAAAAGTGACTGATGATGTGGAATATGTGAAATGCAATGTTATTGGCACCATGCATAGTAAGAAGTTGCTCGTATTTCTATGTTTGGTGTCCTGCCCTGCATTCTTAGCATGTTGCTTTATTGTTTATTACGAGTTGCCTTTTCTCAGGCTTCAAGGGAAGTGATAATTAGTGAGTCAGGTAACCCAAGTGCAAACTGAGGTTATGTTACTCATCCGCATCCATTAATGCAAGTAACAGTGACTGGTGAATGGAGTATTTGAATCGCAATGTTTTTGGCACCATGCATTGTGAGTATGAAGTTGGTAAATGATCCCTCATATCTACGTATGGTGTCCTCGCCCAGCATTCTTATCATGTTTTATTGTTTATTACAAGTTGCCCTTTCTCTGGCTTCAAGGTAAGTGATAATTAGTCGGTCAGGTAACCCAAATGCAAACTGAGGTTATGTTACTCATCTGCACCCATTAATGCAAGTAAAAGTGACTGGTGAATGATGGAATATTTGAAACACAATATTATTGGCACCATGCACAGTGAGTAAGAAGTTGGAAACTGTTCCTCGTATTATTACGTGTGTGTGTCCTCGCACTGCATTCTTAGCATGTTTTATTGTTTATTACGAGTTGCCATTTCTCACACTGCTGGGCAAGTGATAGTCGGTCCGGTAACCCAAATGCAAACTGAGGTTATGTTACTCATCTGCATCCAAATATGCAAGTAAAAGTGACTGGTGATGATGGAATATGTGAAATGCAATGTTATTGGCACCATGCATAGTAAGAAGTTGCTCGTATTTCTATGTTTGGTGTCCTGCCCTGCATTCTTGGCATGTTGGTTTATTGTTTATTACGAGTTGCCATTTCTCAGGCTTCAAGGTAAGTGATAATTAGTGAGTCAGGTAACCCAAGTGCAAACTGAGGTTATGTTACTTATCCGCATCCATTAATGCAAGTAAGAGTGACTGGTGTATGATGGAATATTTGAATCGCAATGTTATTGGCACCATGCATTGTGAGTAAGAAGTTGGTAAATGTTCCTCATATATCTACGTATGGTGTCCTCGCCCAGCATTCTTATCATGTTTTATTGTTTATTACAAGTTGCCCTTTCCCTGGCTTCAAGGTAAGTGGTAATTAGTCGGTCCGGTAACCCAAATGCAAACAGAGGTTATGTTACTAATCTGCATCCAAATATGCAAGTAAAAGTGACTGGTGAATGATGGAATATGTGAAATGCAATGTTATTGGCACCATGCATAGTAAGAAGTTGGTAACTCTTCCTCGTATTTCTACGTTTGATGTCCTCGCCTTGCATTCTTAGCATATTGGTTTATTCTTTATTACAATTTGGCATTTCTCATGCTTCAAGGTAAGTGCTAATTAGTCAGGTATCCCAAATGCAGACTGAGGTAATGTTTCTCAACTGCATCCAATAATACAAGTAAATGTGACTGGTAAAGATGGAATATTTGAAATGCATTTTTATTGGCATCATGCATAGTTAGAAGTTGGTAACTGTTCCTCGTATTTCTACGTTAGGTGTCCTCGCCCTGCATTCTAGGCATGTTGGTTTATTCTTTATTGCGAATTGGCATTTCTAGAACTTCCAGCTATGTGATAATCGGTCAGGTATCCCAAATGCAGACTGAGGTTATGTTTCTCAACCGCATCCAGAAATACAAGTAAAAGTGACAGGTGACGATGGAATAATATTTATTATTGGCACCATGCAAATGGAGTAAGAAGTTGGAAACTGCTCATCGTATATCTACGTTTGGTGTCCTCACCCTGGTAACTTTGCGTGTTGGTTTATTGTTTATTACAAATTGGCACATCTCAGGCTTCAAGATACGTGATAATTGGTCAGGTAATCCAAATGCAAACTCAGGTAATGTTTCTCAACTGCATCCAATAATTCATGTAAAAGTGACTGGTGATGGAATATTTGAAGTGCTACATTATTGGCACCAGGCATAGTAAGAAGTTGGTATCATCGTTTGGTGTCCTCACCCTGCATTATTAGCATGTTGGTGTATTGTTTATTACGAATACAAGTAAATATAGCTGGTGATGATGGAATTTTTGAAATACAACATTATTGGCTATGTACATAGTGAGTAAGAAGTTTGGTAACTGTTCCTCATAAATCTACATTTGGTGGCCTCACCCTGTAATCTTAGCACATTGGTTTAATGTTTATTACGAATTGGCATTTCTCAAGCATCAAGAGGAGTGATTAATTAGTCAGGTATCCCAAATACAAACTGAGGTTGCTTCTCAGGTGCATCCAATAGCACAAGTAAATATAACTAGTGCTGGAATATTTCATATGGAAGGATAATTAGTCAGGTAACCTAAATGCATTGTGAGGTTATGTTTCTCTGCTGCATCCATCAGTTAAAGCAAATCTAGCCAGTGATGTTGGAATTTTGGAAATGCAACTATTATTGGCACTACGCATAAGTGAGTAAGAACTTCATATGAACTGTTCCTCAAAAATCCAGTGTTTTACATCTGCCATCTCCATTCTATGAGTTTCATATGCAGAAGTTACAGAGAAAGCGTTAAGATTACATGCTTATATTCTGGCTTGAATTTAACTATATAGTTTTGTTTAGGTTATATTTTCGTTAGATGGGATAACGTGATTTTGTAGCCAAGAAGGTATATCTCTTCTTAGAGAACCTAAATGTTTCAGGTATTATGGTAAGAAGCTTACCGGCACAGTGTTAGTGGAAAAATTTAGATTTCACCTCATAGGTAGCTACTTTACATTACTTACATTACTTTTTATGTTCTTTTCTTTATGAATGTTTTCTGCTGTGATTTATAACTCTTTCTTGCATGTTCTTAATCACTCTGAAATGCTTGGGGTGTAGCGATACTTATGTACTGTATCCTCAAGGTACTCATACATTAGCAAACGCTGCACAATTTTGCCTATGAAAAGAATTTCTGTTTTACTTTGAAATTGCAGGAGGCATTATCGCTACACTAATACATGTGTGACAGCATGTCTAGTGTACCCTGGGGACAGATGATTCACCAAGTAACGAGAAAGGTAAGTTCAGTGAATACACAGGTGGGAAGGACACAGAAGAGAAAGGTTACATGTTGGTTTCGCTGACTGTTGCATGGGTAAGGGTCCAATAACCATTGCATGACCTAAGGCTTTTGTAAACTTTACTCCTTGCATATTGTACCATTAAGAACGGCTTTAGTGCAGGGATGCAGAGTGAGGTTATAGTTCTCACCTGATTGCAGTTGAGTATTATGTAGAAGATTTAAAATACACTTTTTGTGTCTTAAACCTTAAACATCAGTTTAGCTTTACAGGAAATTGTCTTCCATTTACTTTGGTTCATTCCTAAGTTGATAGACTTCAGGGGTTAAGAAACTAACTTGAAGCTAACCATACACAAATTTGGTAGTCGATAGCAAATATAAATAGACTTCGAAAGAATTGTCTCTTATTGTGAAATAAGTTTCATCTCCCGACTGATGTTAAGTAAACCCGTTTAGAAGTGCTGCTGTCTGCATTAACCTTAGCCTGTGTACGTTGCTTTAAGTGATGGTCAGAGTGTGTACAAACGTTACTGTTTTTCGTTGTGAATGGTAGTCTCTCTGGTTTATTAACCTACGCATAATGTGAATCTTATTAGGCCTCGCCGCCTTCCACCGAAACACTCTTTCTGTTGTACGCTGCCAACTGCAGTTGGTTGCGGTGTTACAGGCTCGTCTACCTTCAGGTATACCAAGAACACTTAATTGCTATCGAACAACACTGTTCGCCGAAGTAGAAAATAATTAACGTTTACGGAACTGTTACAATAAGAGGGGATGGGTGCGCCTAAACGGTTGTCATAGCAACGACTGGAACGACCAATTAAGAGTCGGGATGTTTCCATGACGTCAGTCACGAGACCCTTGTTCCCAATTAAAGTTGGAGGGGATGGTTACGCCATAACGGTTGTCATTGGAACGACCAATTATGAGTCGGGATGTTTCCATGACGTCAGACAGGAAACCCTCGTTCCCAATTAAAGTTGGAGGGGATGGTTACGTCATAACGGTTGTCATTGGAACAACCAATTAAGAGTCGGGATGTTTCCATGACGTCAGACACGAAACCCTCGTTCCCAATTAAAGTTGGAGGGGACGGGTGCGCTATAACGGTTGTCATAGCAACGATTGGAACGACCAATTAAGAGTCGGGATGTTTCCATGACGTCAGACGCTAAACTCCTGTTCCCATTTAAAGTTGGAGGGGGTGGGTACGTCATAACGGTTGCCATAGCAGCGACTGGAGTGACCAATTAAGAGTCGGAATGTTTCCATGACGTCAGACGCTAAATCCCTGTTCCCATTTAAAGTTGGAGGGGATGGGTACGTCATAACGGTTGTCGTGGCAGCGGCTGGAGTGCCCAATTAATAGTCGGAATGTTTCTTACGTCTAAAAGCAGTGATAAACATAGCGCAAACGAAAACGTAAACGTGCTCGGGACCACATAAGGTTTATATTTGGACTTTTCGATTCTCGCTTATAACTATTATAAATAATACCCACTGCAGTCACAACAAATCACCTTAGTACACATAATGCTAATGTGCTCTCCACGTGGAAGCTCTCTCCCTGCCTCCATAACAAACGTCAATCACTTTCCATATATATGATAGTAAAGTGATGCCTGCTGTATATTCGATATGGTTTAACTGCACTTCCAATTAACCTATTTTCATCATACTGGGCCTTCTATCTGTCACGTACTGTTTTTAAGGGGCTTTTCGCCCCTTGGCCATTTCAACATCCTCGACAGGTGTTCCTGCTTACCGTTTCTTTGCATTCCGCTTGGTCCACGATGACCCGGGGATCCTTCCTCGACGCCGGGCTCCCCTTTCTGTACGTGCCGGGAGTTGTAATATGATTGATGTACAGCAACACCCTGCGACCGAAGGGTGCCTCTGTAGATCCCTATGAGCTCTGCATCGATGTCTTACTTGCTTTCTCCGGTGCAACAGTACAGCGACCTCCTTGCCCAGAGCGTGGAGAGTCTTCTACGATTAGCCCTCGCCTCCGACATGACCTGCTTCATTGTGCTTTCCAGACCTTGCGGAGGGTTTCTGGATACTCTACCCAATTTAACAAGTCCCTCAGAGTCCTCCTAGACTAATCGGAACATCGTGGAACGATGGGAGTTGCGCCTTCATTGCCCTACTCGGGCGAAATTGTGTTCGATGCACCCCAACTTTTGAGAGGCCTCAGTGACAGCTGGGAGTAACCTCGAGCGTGCTCGCTTCGTGTGGGGATAGGCAAAGGTTCGGACTTCTTGTCCCCCAAGGGACATCTCTCTTCGCAACCCCGTGCAGTCTTCCCACGCGAGAAACCCGGGGAAAGTGCTGGGCCAGCATGGATTGCAAGCCCGAATTCGCCAGCCTCTCCTAAGGAGAGGTTTATCCTAAACTAGATCACTTAGGCCGCACAAGCATCCCCAATCTTCAAGGTATGCAGTTCTGCCCCTGGAAGCTGGCACTTGCGACAAGCACCCTCGTGAAGAGGGTGAAATCCATGTCAGGAAGCACGCCACTGGCTCGTGGCCACCCGCGCGACCTGCCGGCTGCTCCCTCGTGTTTTCTATGGGGTTGTTAAATGACAACGCTCTGAACGGAAATAAAATGGCGTTTTGAAAATTTTACTCATTTCCACTTGTGACATGGCAGACACAGCATCGTCAACGGCTCTCGCAGCAGCTCCAGCGCAGGTTGCGCCCAAAAAGGCCAAGGCCTCTTCGGCAAAGAAGCCCAGGACGAAACCGGCACATCCTCGTACGTCAGAGATGGTGGGCAACGCCATCAAGAGCCTGAAGGAGAGGGGCGGTTCCTCTCTGCAGGCGATCAAGAAGTACATCGCTGCCAATTACAAGGCGGACTCCGAAAAGCTTGCGCCGTTCATCAAGAAGTACCTGAAAGCGGCCGTGGCTTCCGGTGAACTGGTACAGACCAAAGGCAAAGGCGCTTCCGGCTCCTTCAAACTCGCCTCGGCGGCAAAGCTCGAGAAGACTGCAGCATCCTCTGCGCCTTCCAGGGGTCGACCTGCTGCGCCCAAGGAAAAGAAAACCTCGTCCTCCGGCAAGGCCAAAAAATCTGCACCTAAGGCGTCACCCAAGAAGGCTGCCAAGAAGCCCTCCGAGAAGAAGAAAGCCGCTTCGGCACCGAAGCCGAAGAAATCCCCTTCCAAGGCCAAGAAAGTCACCAAGATGCCGACGAAGAAGCCAAAGGCTCCCAAACCAAAGAAGACCCCCAAGGCCAAGGTACCCAAAAAGGCCAGCCCCAAAAAGAAGTGAGTCCCCTGGTCAACAGACCCCGTGAGGGCCCCGACCTTGTCAAACTCTCCCCATTCCCCGTTTGGGTGGATTGGGGGAAAACGGCCCTTCTCAGGGCCACCAGTCCGTCTTGGTAAGGGCACTAGGCATGGTCAATCAGTCCTGGCTATCTCGGCAGTTAAATTCACTCTGTTGTAGACTCCCCTACTTTTTCATCTCTCAAGTATTGTATATACCACCCACACGTTATCTTCTAATCCATGGATTCCTTTCGGGCACAAACAGCTGCGAAAGCTGAGGTCATTTGCAATCGTATCTGGCTTATAGCACATGTGCTGAACCTTGAGCCGCAACTTACCCAATTTAAATTATGGGCAAGCACTGCCTGCGTTGGTCGTCAAAGGTCCCTATAACCAGGGAGCTGGCAAAGTTGGATGTTCGGCCCGGTGCACTAGTAACGTCAGAAGTACCACGAGTGTTAGGGGTCCACAGGAGCTGAAGGGGGCGGATCCCCTCTCCTACGTGAGCACTTTCCTAAGTTACATCCGCTTAAAAAAAAGGAGGCGGCCCCACACTCGCCGCCGCCCGGTAACGATCATCCTCGGAGGCTACATCGTCTCCCCATGCATGTCCTGTTAAGGCTAAGCGTGCTGAAACAGTAACCGCGCATATGCGGCCTTCCCATCCATTTTTACGGGATATATTGGCCCTTTGTAATATACAATGGTATAGTATATATCTCATCAAGTAGTATATTAGGGTGTACGCTTCGGACCGCCGCCTTCTGCTTATCAATTCAGCTGCACGCTCCCCGTAATTTAAATACCGGTGAGCCAGATGCGTATATGACCGAACAGGTCTTATAAATCTACGACAACGCTTGAAGCTTTTTATTTTACTTAAACATCTCGTACTAGATGATTTAAGTTCCATTGCCTTTGAAATTGGCTTATTTCAGCTTCGTATCTGGCTCAAACGAACAAAATTGTGGCCCTGAAAAGGGCCGTTTTGTCCGCAAACTGACGTCCTCGAGATTGTGCCTCTCTTAGGCCCTCTCGCCGCGGATTCTGCGAGCTAACTGTATGTCTTTGGGCATAATGGTTACTCGCTTGGCATGAATGGCGCAAAGGTTGGTGTCTTCGAAGAGACCCACTAGATACGCCTCGCTGGCTTCCTGCAGTGCCATCACCGCAGAGCTCTGAAAGCGAAGATCCGTTTTGAAGTCCTGGGCGATCTCTCTTACCAGGCGCTGGAAGGGCAGCTTGCGAATGAGCAGTTCCGTGCTCTTCTGATAACGCCGGATCTCTCGAAGGGCTACGGTTCCCGGACGGTAACGGTGAGGTTTCTTCACTCCGCCGGTGGCAGGGGCACTCTTCCTGGCGGCTTTGGTAGCCAGTTGTTTCCTGGGAGCCTTGCCGCCAGTAGATTTACGAGCCGTCTGCTTGGTACGTGCCATCTCGCCTCGTGCCGGTCTCACTAGAGTAAATTGAGCCCTTTGGCCTGTTTTCGGTGTCATATAGATCAATCGCACCGCCGTCCTGACCCGCCCTCTGCAGTGCCATTGGCCAAAGCCTGTGCTGCTCCACCCATTACCCGCGTGATTACAAAAAGGGGCCATGCCAGCTGAAATCGTCTCATTCGAGGAGGATTCGTGTGAAGAGAGGCACGCTGCAGTAGACATGACTGGACGAGGCAAAGGTGGCAAAGGACTCGGAAAGGGTGGTGCCAAGCGTCACAGGAAAGTCTTGCGAGATAACATCCAGGGTATTACGAAGCCCGCCATTCGTCGTCTGGCCCGCAGAGGGGGAGTGAAGCGTATCTCAGGTCTCATCTACGAAGAGACCAGAGGAGTGCTCAAGGTGTTCTTGGAGAACGTCATTAGAGATGCTGTAACCTACACCGAGCACGCCAAGAGGAAGACGGTCACTGCCATGGATGTAGTGTATGCCCTCAAGCGACAAGGCCGCACACTCTACGGTTTCGGTGGTTAAGCCTTTTAATCACGATCGCACGCAGGCATGTGTATGAAAAACGGCCCTTTTCAGGGCCACCAAGTTATTCGCTTGAGAGCTCTTGGTCCTGCCTTCTAGCGTCTTGCAATCCCTGGCTGCAGCTTTTTCCTAAGCCCTTTCTAGTTAATTTCTGAGACCATCCGTCCAATTCCTTGTGGTTTGGTTGCGTTCCTATTGAAACTGATGTGAATGTTTAAACAAACAAATTCCACCCTGCGGAAAAGAGATCACGTTGGCTGTGAGGCTATACACGCGTTAGCCGACGTGATGTCAACATCTTTTACGGCATGGAGACATTTTCCTGTTACATGGAGACATGCAAAAATATTCAGTTTCCTGCCGACGTTAGGCAAGCATTTTGAAACCGTACTACAGAACTTACTACGTCACAATGTGCTTCGTCCCGTGCAATTTGGGTTTCGACGGCAACACATCGGCTCCTACGTACTGTGTACGAGGTGGTTCAAGGTTGCAACAATCGTCACTATGTTGCTGCCATCGTCCTAGACATCTCCAAAGCCTTCGATTGAGTGTGGCTCGAAGGCCTTCTCCATCGCCTCTTTCACTACAATGTCTCAACTTGTACGCATATTCCATCATTATTTCATGACAACATGAAACATCCACTCTCAACCTCATGTCATAAACGCAGGGGGGTACCTCAGGGCAGTGTCCTTGGTCACCTGCTCTTCCTTAGCTACATCAATACCCTACTAACCTAAGAGTTTGCAACCTCTATCCATTTAAAGTCTGTCTACTCAACGCAAGTGCGGCGGCCGCTTTCTTTGAGGAACCCTCATAATTGTTTTACAACATGGACCCTCCTCCTGGCGGTCCCCTCTACAAGGTTGCAACTTTTTAACATCACCGTCTTGCACCTAATGAAACAGAACAACTGGAAGTTGGAACTTTGGCAACTGAGACTCCACGCGGAGTAGACATGCAACTGTCATTTTCAAAAAATAGGGGTTGCTATTGGTCCCCAACGTAAGTGTTCCATTTCTGAGTTTCCCTTGAGCGGGTTGTACTGTTAGCCGACGCAAAGGAAGTCCCTGACAGGGATGCGTAACCCTTAAGGAGTGGGAGAACTACTGCGCCCTATTCACTCAGTATACTAAAACTGAGAAGATGTATTCACAAACGTTTTTGAATTGCCTGACGGAAGTGGCATAAAACTACCAAGCAGGGTATTGGTATAGTGCCTAAACCCCCTTTCCCCTCATTCCCCTGGGACTTTATTGTGGCGAACAGTACAACCCACTCTACGGAAACCGTGTGATGGCCCTGAAAAGGGCCGTTTAATTACCTATCGGTGAAAGAGTAGCCCAATGAAAGAGGCGCTTTAGGCTTTCTTTTCGGTCTTTTTGGGCAGAAGTACTGCCTGGATGTTAGGCAGTACACCACCTTGGGCTATCGTTACGCCCGAAAGGAGTTTATTCAACTCTTCGTCGTTGCGGATGGCCAGCTGAAGATGTCTGGGGATTATTCTGGTTTTCTTATTATCCCTGGCAGCGTTTCCTGCCAACTCCAAAACCTCAGCGGCCAAGTACTCCATCACGGCAGCGAGGTACACGGGAGCACCAGCACCCACTCGTTCGGCATAATTGCCCTTACGCAGAAGTCGATGAATACGGCCCACGGGGAACTGAAGTCCTGCTCTACTGGAGCGAGACTTGGACTTTCCCTTCACTTTTCCTCCCTTTCCACGTCCGGACATGTTGAAGTGCTGCTGTTGCGTATTTACTTCCTCCTGATGAACTCTCCCAAATGCAAAAGCAAAGCAAAATTTTATCGCTTTTATTCCGCCGACACTGCACCAATCGCGGGGTGTCCCCTTTCCTTGTTCCCCAGCCGGTTCGTGCGCCTAGCGAAGGCACCTCCCCATGACGTCTCTCTTTTATTGAGTGGGACCAGCCGAGTTTAATTCGTGTTCTTGGTTTGTTTGCAGAGGGAGCGTCATGCCGCCAAAGACCAGTGGAAAGGCTGCCAAAAAAGCTGGCAAGGCCCAGAAGAACATCTCCAAGGGAGATAAGAAGAAGAAGCGCAAGAGGAAGGAGAGCTACGCCATTTACATCTACAAGGTGTTGAAGCAAGTTCACCCCGATACTGGGATCAGCTCAAAGGCCATGAGTATCATGAACAGTTTCGTCAATGACATTTTCGAGCGCATCGCGGCCGAAGCCTCCCGCCTAGCGCATTACAACAAGCGCTCCACCATCACCAGTCGGGAGATTCAGACCGCTGTGCGTCTGCTTCTACCCGGCGAACTGGCCAAGCATGCCGTCAGCGAGGGTACTAAAGCTGTCACTAAGTACACCAGTTCAAAGTAAATGTGGCACATAGATAAAACGGCCCTTTTCAGGGCCACCATCTCTCTCAGAAAAGGGCAGTTGGCTCCTGGCAAGCTTTATTTGTTTTCTTTTTTTTTTTCATACTATAGAATGAAATATAAACCTAGGTGGAATAGATCCTGAGGCAATTCAGAATCCAGCAGATAAGTAAATCACCAATATTAACCTAAGTTAAATCAGTGCCTATTTTTATCTATCTTCTATCGTTGGAAGGAAGCTTAAGTACTGGCTGCCCAAGACAGGAAGGCAAGCTAGAGGAATGTGCAACGTAATCACTTGCTGTCTCCTAGGGTTGTATGCTCGCCTTCCTAGTATGACGAGGATGGACGAAGTGTTGTCACATAGTTCACCTATACATAATACCTATCGCTGCAACAAACATTAGTTCTAGCAACATGGGTGACTCATATGCACTCTCGTTCACTCGTTCCTAGTAAACAGTTCAATCGTACCCCTCGAGTCTTCTTGTCGTAGGCATACAGGATTAGTTCTCAAGAAAGGGGAAGATAATGAAGGGTAAAAATTGTTCAGGCCAATTTGCTTGCTTAATGCTCTTGCAAACGTACAGGATCGTCTTTCATATACAGGCATGCTGGAATACATGATAGATATGAGTGGTACGCAATTTGGTTTTAGAAAGAATTCCACGGCAGATGCAATAAACTATGCACCAGAAAGAATAAATACAAGTGATCATGTGTGTGTGGGTTTTCTTTTTTTTTCAATTTAGATCCTCCAACGTTAAGTAATATTGGACGGTGAACGAGTTGGATGAAATGTTGCTCGACATTCGCCTATAAATAAGGGAAACCCTGGTTAAAAAAAACTTATCCAGTAGCTCACCCTGACCGAGATTCGAACTCGGGACCTCTTGAACGTGAGGCAGACACGCTACCATCTACGCTATCGAGGCGGTGTGTGTGTGTGTGTGTGTGTTGTGTGTGTGTGTGTGTGTGTGTGTGGGTGTGTGTGTGTGGTGTGTGGTTTTCTTGATTTTCAGGGAACTTGATAGTTTATGGTGGCCAGTACTGTGACAAGGTATCTATATAACAGCATATAACGGATCAAATTGGAAATATTAGAATTAGAAGAAATCTGACATAAGAGGCATAATACATACGCAACAACACATTGCCGGGCCTTGGGACATTATTGTAACACTTATCTGTTTAAGTACACTTTATAACGCCTCTGAAGATACTTTTAGTGCCTGTTAAGTTTGGGCACGATGTTTACACTCGTGTTTTTCACCGTTGGCAAACACTTGTTTCACGCCGTCGTGTTGGCAGCAGCTGTTGCCAACATGGCGGTCGTTTCTGCAGCACCGAGATGCAATGTAGTGTCGGGCAAGAGGTTCGATTCCTGAAAATGTTATCCTCTCGGACTGATTTTCTTTCTTTCCTTCTCTTTTTCCGCTGTTCGCGACGTTAACTGTTCTCGAGCCCTGAATTAAGGTTGGATGAACTTCATTGTTTCCCTCCAGATGGCAGACTTGGGCACCTACGTGTCCTGTGGGTTGGATTCCAACAGTTTCCTTAGTGTGATGTATGAAAGCGTCCAGGTTCGACACTTAGTAACGTCGAGGCGGATTGGCCGGCCGGCGTGCCTGCGCAGTACCTGTATGCGCGAACACTTAGCAACAAGTCCGTGAAGGTGGCGCTTAGGTGGGGGGTGGGTAATACGTAAAGGTCGGTGCAACATGTCCTCCCGCCATTAGCGATTATTTCGTCTATACCATCGTTCATTGTGTGCATTGGCGTAAAGGCATTTTCCACAGGGTGGTATTGTGGTTTTGGTAACTTTTGCTTTGATTAATTTTGCGTTGCGTGTCCCTCATACACTTGTACTATCATTTTATATATATCCCATTTACTCTGGTGCAAGATGTCCTCCCGCCATTACCGACTATTTTCGACATAGCCAAGTTCGTAATGTGCATTGGGCGTAAAAGCATTTACCACAGTAATTTACAGGTAGTAATTTAATTTACAGGTGGTAATGTGACTTTGCAACGTTTTGCTTTTCTTTGGCGTGTGCACATACACTTCAACTATATAAAATATATATCCCTCCCGCCCGTCCTCCTCAGTTTACGCTTCGCCGCCACATTGGATTCCGTAATCATTACAACGTTGCACGTGGTCAATTTAGGAATGGTATCTTGATGTTCGCCTGTCCTGCGCCAGCCTGCCTCTTCTCCTGGATGACAAAGACTTCTGGAGTACATACAAACAGTGTGTCACCGACTCGAGAAGTGCTCCTTTCTCCCTTGTGTATTTTCGTGTCTTTTCTAGTGCGTAATGGTGTTTCTCGTTCTGCCTTAACGTGTGATTGTGCTCCTTTCGGATGTTTGAAACTCTCCGCTTGTGACTTGAGTGCCTTATCACCATGGAAGTGAATATCCTGTACACCGTTTCTTTTGTGTACAATGTGAATAGTGTTCGTTTTTCGCCTTCCCTTGTGTGTCGAGGTGTGTGCAAGTTCACCACCCACTCCCCTGTGGTTCCTTACATGGATGATGCTTTGCAGTGCTTACCTATCACTTTTGCATGCCAGCACAAGGCAAGTTGCAGTACATTTGGTCCATGTGAATGTACATGTGTGGTGCTTTCAGAGATTGTAGTGTGTGTGTGTGTGTGTGTGTGTGTGTGTGTGTTTGTGCTTCCTTGTTTTTAGTGGCGTGTGCCTTCTCGTGTGTGTGCTACCAATCCCATTACTCACATACAGAAGTAGGTATCTAGCTCGCGTGCTTTGCAACAATCTTCCCTACATCTGCACTTGTAGTGTTTGCCTGATGACCTTTACTCTGGGTGCTCTGCTCACTTATTAATCAAGCCTATTTACTACTGGGTTGCTTTCCATGCCATCCACCACGAGTAGGTGCTGGCCTTCATATCCCTCCGCATCTAACTGCAAAAGAGGGAGGCTTTTAGGGGCAGGTGACCAAACCGTAATCAGGTCAGGACTGGCTGGAAATCCGATATATGTATGGCTTCACTTCATTTGATGATATATGTTTAGGGGCGCTCAACTGCAAGATCATCAGTGCCCTTTTAACACAACACTGGCAAGGGCCATATATGAACCTAAATACTAAGTAAAAATTTAACTAAGGAATATAAATATAAACCAAACATAGGATATAAATATTCTTAACAAAAATAAACTACAGTAACACATACACACTAAATCCTAAAACTAACTGTCCAAATAAAAACCTTATCAACCGATCTGTTGGCATCCGTAACTGGGGCAGAATACCCCTTGAAGGAAAGTGAACTCCAAGAATCAGAAATCATGCCTGGTTCAACTTACCTCCTTTTGCTGGTCGTACCTCCCAGACTACCTCCGTCAAACATGCACTTTGGGCAAGTTAGCTGTCATCAGTACCTAGCAAGAGAAGGCAGAGGCTCGAATAACCCCCTCCCCCAGCATCCCATATCCCTTACTTTTCTGGTCAGGTACCACAGAGCATTTCAACATGGAGGTCTCCCTGAGCCTCTGCAAGGTCAAGGCTTCCCGGAGTGTCCCCGTGTACTTCTGACACAAGGAGGGGGGAGGATAACCACTTGCCACTTGCGGTGCCTACAACCTGCCTGAGCGAGTGGACTGTGTATTTTCAGTGGCTGTTGATTTGTCGAGGTGTATGTCACCTCAGTCCTTTGGGACCTCTATGGTTGAGGAATTAAATATATTACAAATTTTTCCTGTTCTTATTTACTTCATCAAATGCTCCCTCCATATAACCCAAAACTAGCTTTGAGGAATTTCTTGCGGTGTTTAAAATGACCATGTTCGTTCTTGTAATAGCCCTGTGGCGTCGCCCCATTTGACTGGAGACCAACCTTAAGGCACGTGAAGAACAAAGTTCCTCCAACAAAGATTGCCCTTTGAATATTATACTCAAGCTTCCATGCTCATGCTCATGCACCTCTC
>JAUKNK010001045.1:0-79201 GCA_030765055.1 Mantis religiosa
AATACTCGCATCACTGAACAAAAGACTGTTTCAGTAAATTAAATGTCAGGTCAGAAGATGGCGTCAGTATTACTACAAATACGTGTGTGGTAGGGGTGGTGTACCTGTAGCCCCGCGTTGTGGCGATATTTGGTTATACTCCTCCACTATGTGAAGAAGTAGTTCTTATTATTACTCGCTACAATTCACGACGGTCCATCTTCTGCGATGCTCAAACGAATTCTGATGCAGTTCTAATTATTAGAATCCTAACACAATCATTTTCCTATATTTCTGTTGTATCAATACACATGCGATTTCTTCGCTTTTGAGACATTGCTTTTCACTATATCAAAGGTTTCACTCGCGTTGATAAATAATTGTAACTGTTCTAAATCTAACATGCAATGGCTTGCACACGCGTCTGCTCACTTTTCAGAAACGACGCAAAAGAATCTAACTTGTTATTTTCATTTATTGATTTTTACCTTATCACCATGGTAACTAAATATTCTAATCTACATCACTTTTCTCTATGACCAATACATAATTTTGAATTACATAATGTTCTAATTTTCCAAATATAAAGTCCTAAAAACAATTTTATAATGTCATTTTTCTATTTAATTTATCATATTTACCATATATTTAGATTGAACATTAACATTCATCTATACCTGTCTGTGACCTAATCTACAGTCATGGCCACCTTTAACTCATACCAATTCAAAACAAAACTCTGATCATTTTAAATACATCAATATGTAACATAAATGAATGAACCGAATATCGCTCTGGCATTTGACATACTAACATCTGTATGAGTATTAGAAAATTAATTGGGTCAAAGAAACATAACTACTTAACTTGATGATCAAGCTGTATATATCTTTGCTTTTAAGTCGACGGATTAGGCAATAAGAATTTTAATGCAATCTTAGACAATCAATCTTTAAGCTCAAAGCTTCGAGACTTTGCTAAGACACACAGCATAGGTCTGCTAAGTAGCAAGATTAAAGGAATTCAGAAAATATAGGAAGTCACAGAATAAAAAAATCCTATTTCATAGGCAAATGAGAAGCGTCATATTTGGTAGTATAAATAAGTACGGCGGTGCGTAGTAATGATATAGGCGAGGCAAAGCCGTGCAAATTTAAAATTCGTGTCCTTTTTTCCTGTTTTACATTCCTTTCAAGGATGTTCCTGGTGAGTGGCATAAATTGAACAGCGAGTTTCATAATCTAGAATTTATTCTCCGGTTTACGTGTCACCACTCTAAATATTTGAGCTACCGTAAAACATCCCTGTACGACATTAATTTCAACAGATACATATGAGAAAAACATGTATTGAATATATTTAACTTAATGTAAGAAAAGAATTAATCATATTTAACTTAAAAGAAAGGATTCTGACTTGCAAGAGGTAGTTGTCAGCACTGATCGCTTCGGAATCTACAAATGTTTGTAGACGCGTCAAGCCGGCTTTGAGAATAGCTCTCCTTTTAATTAACTTCTGCCTTTCCATGTCGTTCATTGTACTTTTAAAATGGCAATGATAATAGTGAGTTACTAACAAGATCCTTTCATGGAAGTGTTGAAAACAGTGTTGTTGTATAAATTAAACTAATTGGGAGTCGATTAATGACACAAAACAACACTTACTTTTAAATTTTCCCGGAACTAGTTTCTGAGGTCTTCCCTCTATCTTCAGCCGGACATCGACTGGTTGTCATTGGTGTAGCTGGCAATATTTTGTCATCGGTCTCCTCTGGTGGCGGTTCGAGGAACTTGCTGAACAAATCTTTCTGGGGGATGTCGAAATTGAATAGTTTGTTCCTATTTTTTTAAATAAAGATTTGTTCCCATGTGGACAGTTCTTCTTTTCCTGTTGTATGTTTTAGTAATTTTGGTTCTGGATTTATGTTGTGCTTTTTTTCCCAAAAATGCGTGGCAACTGCTGATTTTTCTAATTGTTTGTATTTTATGTTCCTAAAGTGTTCCTTTGCTCTTGTTTCTAAATTTCTTTTGGTTTTTCCAATATAAATTTGACTACAGTCACAGCATTCAATTTGATATATACCAGATTTTTTGTTAGTTGGAATGGCATCTTTGATGTTTGAGCAAATTAGGTTTTTTAAGGAGTAATGGTTCACTGGAGCTAGTTGAATGTTTTGTTTGTTGAAGACTTTTTTGAATTTATCAAAGGCCCATGGATGGTAAGTGAATTTTTTGAAGATCATTTTAGTTTCTGTAGCTGAGAGGGTTGTGGTTTCCTTTAGTAGTTTCTTTTTATTTGCTAAGTTCACTTTTTTGTCTACTAGTGATTTGGGAAAGTCATTTTTCTGTGCTATTTCAATAATTTTGTTGTATTCTATTTTGTATTCTTCTGCTGTGAGAGGGATGTTGACCAGTCTGTGTGCTAAACTATTAAAGATTGCCTGTTTGTGGGATCTTGGATTGTAGCCATTAGCTTTTATGTAGTTGTCTGTCTGTGTTGGTTTTCTGTAAATGCCAAAGTTTATTCTATTTTTATTTCTGATTATTTTTAGATCTAAAAATGGCAAATACTCTTCTTTTTCAACGTCCGGCTGAAGATAGAGGGAAGGCCTCAGAAACTAGTTCCGGAAAAATTTAAAAGTAAGTGTTGTTTTGTGTCATTAATCGACTCCCAATTAGTTTAATTAATACTAACAAGATTTTGCGTAGCTAATGCCTTAGGATTTACAACGAGTTGCAATGGCTCGCACGATGTCAATTCCTAGCGTTGTGCAATTGTTACCATAAAATAAGCAATTTGTAGCCTTTATATTGCGATTTATGAACCGTTGTAATCTGACTTATAATTTATTTCTTCAGGCATGTATAGCAATGAACATGCAGTTCATGTAATTTTCAAACCATATTACGTTATTTCACGTTATATCTGATGCCAGTTACTTGTTTTGGTGCATGGTGAAACACGCCGTGTCATGGCTTCTAAAACGACAAACTTAAAGTCTTATATAGCACTTCATAACAAATAATATAGCTTGTTACCCAAATCTATTACCTTAATTTAGTGCTGGTTCTTGATGTGCGCAAGGAGATTGCATCCGGCCCGGAGGACCAAAAATGTATGAATTATTGTTCACAAGATATGAATTAAACATCGTTTCCATCTTGCGACAGTTCTTTATTTTTACATGTAGCCAACATACAAAAGGTAAAACAATTAAATTTATCTTCCAAAACAACATTTCTCTAACAGATTCAATAGAATAAAGAAGCTGGATACGACATATTAAGAGGATGAATAAGGACAAAATTCTCTAGAATCGTGACCAACTACGTTACGGCAGATAAAATAAACATAGGAAGACCGAGGATGGCCATTTTTGAATATGGGACGGAACGGATTATAGGATCCAAACACTAATATATGATGATCATGATGATGATGATGACGACGTACAGTTCTGTTATTCTAATATAGTTAGTTAGTTACTAACACTCCCCACATGGCAACCTTGGCCTTCGGGGTAACCTCACCCCACCAAGTGATGACCGGACCCATTTCTCAGGTGGAGGCACCCAGAGGGCGGTGTCCATTACCTCCGATGATAGGGTGATAGTGAAGATGGCGGTGAGGTGAGAGGACCTACAGCTTTTACCGTGGACTCCGAACCACGTTGGGCATAGGGGATACTTCACGTGTGCTAGACAGAGGTGAAGGGGTGGATAGGACCGACTTAAAATCGCCAACCCCAGAGCCGGGAATCGAACTCGGGACCCTTAGAACGTGTTATTCTAATATAGTGTGCTGTAATATATAGATTTTAATTACGTAAAATATGAAGCTAGCTACAGTGCAGTAACAAATACAACAGACATATATAACTACGAGAATGAGTCAAATGAAAACCTTAAATTTGTAATAACAAATCGAAATTTAGCGCTTCATTATCCTGTAAGTTGGTAAGCGTGCTACAAACAGCGTGCAGAATGGTCTGTAGGTGGCAGCCTTGTGCAAATGCACAAATACCGTCGCAGTATCAGTATAAAGTTGGCCACCCCACTTGCGACTTGCACCAGGGCGGAACAGCGTTCTGTTGTTCGGTTTTTGCGTAGTGAAGGTGTGAAACCTATTGAAATTCATCGACAAATGAAAGTTCAGTATGGTGATGCATGTTTGTCACAGCAGCAAGCCTACGAATGGAGTAGGAAGTTCGCAAATTGTGTGACTTCAGTGGAAGATGCTCCACGTCTAGGTCAGGCACGAGTTGTGACTACACAGAACATCGCAGCAGTTGAAGCCATAGTGAAGGAAAACCGTGGAGTGGCACTGAATGACATTGCAGCATGTTTACAGCTTAGTCATGGGTCAGCACACCACATCGTGCTTGACGTTCTCCAGTTTCACAAAGTGTCTGCAAGATGAGTGCCACGGCAGCTGACTCCTGAAAAGAGAGAATGACGTGTTGATGCTTGTGAAGAACTACTTTGGTGCTTTGAACGGGAAATGAAATTAAATGTGTAGTGTTTAACGCCCGCTTTTACTACATACGGCACGCAGGCGGTGAAACTGATGGTACATGAGATGAAGATGGAGCACCGGTGGAATGAGATGGCGGGGAAACCGGAGTTTCAGAAAAAACCCGCCCCAGCGCCGTATTGTCCACCACTAATCTCACTTTACGGTCGCCTGGGATCGAATCCGGGCCGCCTTGGTGAGAGCCAAACGGTCTAACCACTGAGCCACGGCGCGGCCTTTGAACGAGAAGGTGATGGCTTCTGCGGACGAAACCTGGGTTCGCTTCCACCAACCGGAAACGAAGAGAGCGTGCAAGGAATGGCGCCATCCCTCATCACCAAAGCCAAAGAAGCTTCGAATGGAACCACCAGCAGGGAAAGTTATGCTGACTCTCTTTTGGGACCAAAAAGTCGCCATTTTGGAGCATTGCATGCCTAGAGGAAGCACTGTCACCAGTGCATCATACACAGATCTCCTAAAAATCATCTGCGGTCTGCAATCAAATCAAAGCGACGTGGATTGCTGTCAGCAGGAGTGTCCTTTTGCAACATGACAATGCAAGGCTCCACACTGCCCGTACAACAGTTGCAACAATCACAAACCTGCATGTTTAGTGTCTTCCTCCTCCACCATGCTCACTAGACCTTGCCCCAAGTGATTTCCATATGTTTGGAACACTCAAAGACGCAATGGGAGGAAAGAAGTTCCGTTCTGATGAGGAGGTACACCACACGGACTACCAAAATAATTTTTTCTAAAGGCATTTATGCACTTTGTAAACGCTGGAGGACTTGCACTGAGCGTGGGGGAGATTATGTTGAAAAGTGATACAGCTTTGTACCAATTCTGCACAATAAATAATATTTAAAAATAATATTAAGATGTTCATTTGACTCACCCTCCTATTTGTAACTGTAACTTCACTTATCTTAAAAAAGCTTATGTAAAATTTTCTTATTAATTGCTGAGATCGATTTCTTAATCTCTTGTTTACATCTTCAGTCACAACAAACTTCGTTGTCAACGGTACCGTCACTAGAGGTCACTACGTTTTTCCCAGTATTACCAAAATCTGAAAATTAAATAAACTCAAAAACAGAATCGACTGTCGATATTTGAAAATTCATTACGTGAAAAATATATTTTCCCAAACCATTAAATCTATCGTAACATTTAAATTTTTAATAATTTAACATCTGGATATATTTCATGGTTAAATGACCATAAATGATCTGCTAGGCGTATTTATGAGCTTGTTTATACTTAATGTTAGGAATTTTATCATTTTTAGAGAAATATAGTACATTTTAATGCTTTATTTGTTTTGAAGAACTTAGGTTATGCTAAATTCCTTTAAAATGTTTGAAAATATTTATTAAGTCAAGAATGGTAAGTAAACTTCTAAAAGTTGTAATAGTATTTTATTTTTTAAGGGTAGAAATATCATTAAATGTTCTTTACATTTATATTTTTCAATCTCTTTGTGTATAAAGTGTTTATTAAAACCTTCATTAAAGCAGTATTAATAATATGTTTATATTCTTTACTAAATTCTTCTTTATTCAGGGGTGTATTTATTAATCTAAAAATCAAACTATTTAAAGCAGCAAATTTATGTGAAAAAGGATTAAAACTTTCATTCTTTATGTAATTATCGATGTGAGTAGACTTTCTATAAATACCAAAGTTTAATTTATTATTTATTATCACTTTTAGATCTAGAAAAGGAATAAGTCCATTAATTTATGTTTCTAATATGAAGTTTATAGCTTTATATTTTGAATTTAGTAATTTTAAAGCACCATCTATGTGTTTATCAGCAACAATAGCGAAAGAATCATCAAAATATCTTTACCAGGTCTTAAAATTAAAGGGGATGCTTTAGTGACTTGCATTTCGAAAAAAAAACCTCATAGAAAGATCAGCAAGAAAGGTGAAAGGGGATTACCCATTGCTAAGCCAAAAGTTTGTTAAAAATCACAATTAAAAGTGAATGAAACTTAATCCAAACAAAAATTAATAAATTTAACAAAGGCAACTATTAAGTCGGCATGTAAATTTATTGAATTCAACCACTTTTTAAAATAAATCAAAAGTTTTTCTCTAGGAATACTAGGAAATAGGCAGTTACATCAAATGAAACAAGTTTATCAGTCTTAGATAATAGAACGCTGACAATCCTTTTAACTAGTTCAAAAGTATATTTAATACTTAAAAATAGAGCTAGTACTTATAGATTTGAAGCTTGCGGTTCATCAGCCAGTAGACAGAATAATGCCCTCATGCGCCATTTCTAACCAGCAGCATCCCACATCCAACTTAGCGGTAGCCCGCCTCTTAAAACTCTCTCTACCTGTTAAAGCTGATAAGACTTTAAAGTCTGCACAGAGCACAATTCGCCAAGTCCTAAACGATGGAACTGTGCTGCTAATATTATAAATATTATACATAATCTTATAGAGGACTTGCACTTTGAAACATCTCAGTCATTTTTATAATAAAAATGTATTAAAACATATTGTGACTTTGTGGGTTCGTGAAATGAAAAGTCCAATTTCACCACTCAAAAATGTGCTTTATTTCCACCGACTTACAGTTAAACACTTGCCAACTATACAAAATTACGTAATGCACACAATTACGATTCACCAGTTCGTCCGTAATCGTTCCGATGCACGTACACGGCGCTACTTCACTAGCACGTCAAACACTAACTAACTGTCTCTCTGAAACCCTTTTATAGGAATGTCAGTGTTTTTCTAGAAGTCTCTAATCACCGAACGTTCCAGACCACCGGAGAAGGGGAGAGAAACAACGAGGGACCGGTGACACTACCGCAAATCACCCCTCAGTTAGTGACAGGAGACAGATGAGTGGGCGTGGCGTGGCCTCCGGCCCCTTCTCAGCTGTTGTCTGTGGTGCTTCCCGATAACTGGGTGACACTGCTCCCTCCTCAAAGCTGGTCGTCCCGAACAGCACCATCATAGCGGGCTAGACGATCCAGGTGTACCACCAACATCTTCCCTCGGGGAACCTTCTGGATGCGGTAGACCACGTCGTTAATCCTCTTCACCACCCGGTACGGTCCTTGCCATGGCTGCTGGAGCTTCGGGCACCGTCCCTTGGTCCGGGTAGGACGGTACAACCAGACTAGGTCACCTTGCTGGAAGCCTTGGCTGTTGGCTTGCCTGTCATACCTGGTCTTCATGCGGTCGCTCGCCTTCTGGATGTTCTGGCGAGCCATCTCGTGCATGTCGTGGAGATGGTCCACCAAGTTCTCCACATACTCGATCGCTGGCTGTTTCGCTTCTGGAGGGCTTCCAAAAGCCAGGTCACAAGGGAGGCGTAACTCTCGGCCGAACATTAAGCTCGCTGGCGTCATCCCAGTTGTGTCGTGTGTAGATGAGCGGTAGGCCAGCAAGAACAGTGGCACCTTGACGTCCCAGTCTCGCTGATGGCTGGCCACGACCTTCCTCAGGTGTTCCTCTAAGGTCTTGATGTACCTTTCGACCATGCCATCCGACTGGGGATGTAGAGGTGTCGTGCGGATCTTGTTCACCCCAAGCCTTTGTAGTGCCTCCTTCATTAGGTTGGACTCAAAGTTGGTACCCTGGTCACTGTGTAGCTCTAACGGCATCCCAAATCGGCAGAACACTTGCTCCACGAGGCAGTCTGTGATTGTCTTTGCCTCTTGGTTTGGGATGGCATACACCTCCGGCCACTTGGTGAAGTAGTCCACGACCACCATTAGGTACTTGTTGCCTCGGTCGGAAACTGGGAACGGTCCAGCAATGTCAACGGCGATCCGTTCGAATGGGGCTCCGACGTTGTACTGCTGCATGCGACCCCGGCTCCTAGTCTGGGGGCCACGACTCGCCGCGCACACGTGACACTGACGGCACCATCTCTCGGCATCTGCTCGGAGTCTCAGCCAGTAGTATCGCTGCCGAAGTTTGTCGATCGTTCGGTTCGCTCCCAGGTATCCTCCCGAAGTACCAGCGTGCACTTCCTCCAAGACTTCCGGGACCTTACTCCGGGGAAGTACTAACTGTTCTCTCTGCGTCTTCCCATCGGGTGACTCCCATACCCGGAACAGCACGCCCTCTTTGGTCTTCAACGAGTCCCATTGGGCCCAATACGACTTGTAGGTGGCGCTCCTCGGTGCGATGTCCTCCCAGGTTGGTCTCGTCCCTGCCTCCACTTCCCTCAAGAGTGGCCCCAAGTCTGCGTCCGCCAGCTGCTCCCTCCTCAGGCCTGCGCTATCCCAGCCATCCGCAGGCACTGCCGTGACTACTCGGACTGCTGCGGCACGCTCCTTCTCCTCCACTCTTGTACACTGGCCGCACTCTTCCGGACAGGGTCTTCGGGACATGGCGTCAGCGTTACCGTGGCTCTTCCCTCTACGATGTTCCGAGGTGAAGTCGTACTCCTGTAGCCTCTGGACCCAACGTGCTGTCTGGCCTTCCAGGTTCTTAAAGCTCAATAGCCAGGTTAGGGCGGAATGGTCAGTCCTCAGGTGGAATGGCTGACCGTACAGGTACTTGTGGAAGTGCTCCAATGTCTTTACTACCGCCAGTAACTCCCGTCGGGTGACGCAGTAGTTCTTCTCTGCCTTGGATAGCGTCTTGCTGTAATAGGCTATCACCCGCTCATGGCCGTCCTGGATCTGCGACAGGACGCCTCCAATGCAATGGTCGCTGGCGTCGGTGTCCACAATGAAGGCGCCACCCGGTTGTGGGAAACCCAAAATTGGAGCACTGCACAGGGTCTCCTTTAGGTGCTGGAAAGCGTTTTCGGCGTCCTCTGTCCACACATAAGGCCGGTGTTCCTCCGTCAGGCGGGTGAGGGGTTTTGCGATGTTGGAGAACCCCTTTATGAAGCGGCGGTAATAACTGCACAGCCCCAGGAAACTGCGCAACTCTTTCCTATCCTTTGGGCGAGGCCAATCTCTCACAGCCTGTGTCTTCTCCGGGTCTGTGGCCACTCCGGTTGCCGAGACTATGTGGCCCAAGTAGTTAACTTCCTTGCGGAAGAGCTGGCACTTCTTCGCGTTCAGCTTCAAGTTGGTCGCTTGCAGTCTCTGTAGCACCTTACTCAGGTTCTCGAGGTGATCTTCAAAAGTCTTCCCGACGATGATGATGTCGTCCAGGTATAGCAGGCAGGCATCGTAAGTCAGCCCTCTCATCACTGACTCCATAAGGCCCTGGAAGGTAGCTGGTGCGTTGCAGAGGCCAAAGGGCATAACCGTGAACTGCCAGAGCCCTTGGCCCGTCGAGAATGCAGTCTTCTCCTTGTCTCTCGGGTCTAGAGCTACCTGCCAGTAGCCCGACTTCAGGTCCAGGGTCGAGAACGACTGTGCACCAGCTAGCGTGTCCAGGGTGTCGTCAATCCGGGGTAAGGGAAAACAGTCCTTCCGGGTGACGGCGTTCAACTTTCTGTAGTCTATGCAGAAGCGCAGCTCGCCGTTCTTCTTTGTCACCAAGACTACAGGGGAACACCAAGGGCTGTCAGACTCTTCAATCACTCCCCTGGATCTCATGTCCTCCAGCATGTCTCGTACCGCCCCTTGCTTCGCCAGCGGAACGCGTCTATGTGGTTGCCGAATAGGCCGGGCGTCCCCGGTGTCGATGCGGTGAAGCACTTTGTCCGTGCGGCCGTAGTCACTATCACCTTGGCTGAAGACGCGCTGATACCGCCTTAGCAGTTGTCGAACCTTCTCCAGCTGTTCTGTGGTCAGGTGGTCGGCCGCCCTCTCCACCAAGCCTTCTAGCCGGGGCCCCACGTGTTGCTTCGGCGCCTGCTCCTGTGTCTCGTCGATAGCTGTTACGCTCACCACGGGCTCGCACATTCCCAACTCCGTCCCGGCCTGGACGTCGTGATCGGCGTCCGTAGGATTTAGCAGTCTCACGGGCACCTCCTCTCGGCACGGCAGCAATGCCCTGGCTACACACAGTCCGTTTACAGGCGTCTTCTGGTCCAGCATCATGTTCCTGGTTCTCTGGCCCTCCAGTCGCGCCGTCACCACCACCTCGCTCCTCGCGGGGACAACCACGTCTTCGTCCAAGACGACCCTGCAAATTCCAGGGCGCTCTTCAGGTTGACGGAGTATAACCTCTTCTCCGTTAAGCCGCAGGACCTTCTTGCCGACGTCGACCGTCGCCTCGTGGCTCCTGAGGGCATCCAGTCCCAGAATCACCTCCTCAGCCACCTTCGCGACGAACACCCACAGACGCACGGCACTCCGTCCCAAATTCAGCTCCAGCAGGGCCTCCCTCTCCACAGGCAAGGTGTCGCCCGATGCCGTGACAAGCTGGTATGGCCGGCTTGGCTTCCTTGTCGGCAAACCCTTCGCCACGTCAGGTCTGATGATGGTCACGGCCGCCCCGGTGTCCACCAGCACGCGGCACGGCTTTCCTCTTATCCAACCGTCCGCGATGAGGCTGTCATCCATACGCCGGCTGACGGCGCGCAGTGTCACTCGAGGGGATGGTGGTGATGGCGCCGACGTGCCCCTCTCCACGACGGCCCTTACTCGTTTTCCGGCTGCTCTTCCTGGTGTGGGCAGTCTCTCTGCAGGTGTCCGGGCTGTCCACACCCCCAACACAGGCCACTAGGTGTTCGCCGGCGTCCCTCAGCTGGTCTTCTGTCTCCGGCGTAGCGGACACTCCTCGTTCTCGACGTCGGGATGGATGTTATTTTGGCCGCCTCCATCCTTAATGCCGCTGTCAGCGCCTCGTGGATGGTTTTATATTCCCCGAGCATTAGGCGCTGACGAATCTCCGTGTCCCGTACCCCGTCGACAAAATTGTAGGCGGCTTCCCGGGATACGAACTCCAGTGGCAGGTCAACCAAGGCCTTGCTAGCCAGCTGCTCGATCGCAATGGCGAACTCCTGCAGCGTCTCCCCCGGCTGCTGTGACCTTGCCTTTAGCTGGCTGCGGTATGCTGCGGCTAAGCGGTGGTTCCCGAAGCGATTCTCCAGGGCTTCCCAGATGTCCTTGGGCGCCGCCGTCGTCTGCACCGCGTTTAGGACTTCCGCGGCTCTTCCCTGGAGGCTGGCTATTAACTGTGTGGCCTCCTCCTCCAGTGACCATCCGTTGTGCCTGGCCACTGTGTCGAACTGGCGGCGGAAGACCTCAAACGTTGACGCGCCGTCATACTTGGGAGGTTTGACGCGCGCAGATGTTGTGTTGCGTCCCGGCGCGTCGGTCTTTAAATCCTTCAGCTTCCTGCCGACGACGTCCTCCACCATGGCGTTCAGGGACTTCACGCTGCTGTCGGCTTTTCCTTCCAGCTCATTAACGCGGCTCGCCAGGTCTTCGACGCGCTCGCCTAACTCTGTGACGTCCTCTTTTACGCCGGCCAACTGTTCTTCGAACTTTGCGGCGAGAGCCTCGTTCGCCGCCTTCATTTCCGTGGCCAGACTGCCGTTCGCTGCTCTCATTTCTGTGGTTAACTCGGCCTTCATTTCTTCCATCTTCTCGGTGATGTTGTCGTTGGCCGTCTTCATTTGTTTCAGTTCCGCGGTGATGTTGTCGTTGGCCGTCTTCATTTGTTTCAACTCGGCGGTGAGGTTGTTGTTTGCCGCTTCTGTTTTCTCTGTTAACTCGTTCATCTTCGCCAAAAGCATTTCCAATGCGGATTCCATGGCTGTAGTGTTCGGTGATGTTATCTTCCCGCTTCCTGACACCAGTGTGACTTTGTGGGTTCGTGAAATGAAAAGTCCAATTTCACCACTCAAAAATGTGCTTTATTTCCACCGACTTACAGTTAAACACTTGCCAACTACACAAAATTACGTAATGCACACAATTACGATTCACCAGTTCGTCCGTTATCGTTCCGATGCACGTACACGGCGCTACTTCACTAGCACGTCAAACACTAACTGTCTCTCTGAAACCCTTTTATAGGAATGTCAGTGTTTTTCTAGAAGTCTCTAATCACCGAACGTTCCAGACCACCGGAGAAGGGGAGAGAAACAACGAGGGACCGGTGACACTACCGCAAATCACCCCTCAGTTAGTGACAGGAGACAGATGAGTGGGCGTGGCGTGGCCTCCGGCCCCTTCTCAGCTGTTGTCTGTGGTGCTTCCCGATAACTGGGTGACAATATGCACAAATATACCATAAGCTAAGATAATAATTTATATCGAATTGTTATTGAAAGATAATTTAAAGGTGGATTTAATTTTATTTTATACAGTTTATTAAAATGATTTATAGCTATATAATATGTGTACTAATTTTTATGAGAATGTGGGCTTTCACTACCGGGGTCAGCATAGTTGGCAGCTATTTCCACGCTGTAATATTGTAGTATGCTAGAAATAGATGTTCCAGACCCATAAGAGCAGCTATATATACACATAAGTAGTTAACCATTCACATAGAAGCAATCTTCTCCGAGTAAAGTTAACTGCGGCATTGAAGATGTCCACCACAGTTGTGGACGAAACGTCTGACCGATCACAGCTTAACGGCCCGAAGAAACCTCCAATCATATTTACGAGGGTGGTCTGCAAAGTTTCCGACCTAATAAAGATACAAGACATTTTGCAGAACTTTATATTTTATTTTTCAACATGGTCTCCTTGTAACTCTACACACTACTCCCAGCGATGTTCCCATCTCTGTAACACGTCCAAATAGTACTCGGCGTTTTTCAACATAGTCTCCTTGTAGCTCTACACACTTCTCCCAGCGATGTTCCTATCTCTGTAACACGCCCAAATAGTACTCGGCGTTTTTCAACATAGTCTCCTTGTAGCTCTACACACTACGCCCACCGATGCTCCCATCTCTGTTACCCGTCCAAATAGTACTCGGCGTTTTTCAACATGGTCTCCTTGTAACTCTACACACTTGTCCCAGCAATGCTCGCATCTCTGTAACCCGTCCAAATAATACTCGGGGTTTTTCAACATAGTCTCCTTGTAACTCTACACACTACTCCCAGCGATGTTCCTATCTCTGTAACACACCCAAATAGTACTCGGCGTTTTTCAACATAGTCTCCTTGTAACTCTACACACTTCTCCCAGCGATGTTCCCATCTCTGTAACACGCCCAAATAGTACTCGGCGTTTTTCAACATAGTCTCCTTGTAGCTCTACACACTACGCCCACCGATTCTCCCATCTCTGTTACCCGTACAAATAGTACTCGGCGTTTTTCAACATGGTCTCCTTGTAACTCTACACACTTATTTCAGCGATGCTCCCATCTCTGTAACACGTCCAAATAGTACTCGGCTTTTTTCAACATAGCCTCCTTGTAACTCTACACACTTTTCCCAGCGATGCTCCCATCTCTGTAACCCGTCTAAATAGTACTCGGCGTTTTTCAACATAGTCTCCTTGTAACTTTACACACTTCTCCCAGCGATGTTCCCATCTGTGTAACACGCCCAAATAGTACTCGTCGTTTTACAACATAGTCTCCTTGTAACTCTACACACTTCTCCCAGCGATGCTGCCATCTCTGTAAGCCATCCAAATAGTACTCGACGTTTTTCTCTGTAAAATAATTGTTCACGAAGGTGGTTGCCTCTTCATTTAATGGAAATCTGTGTCCCCCAAGCACAATTTTCAGACGAGGGAACAAAAAGAAATCGCTTGGGGCTAGATATGGTGAGTAAGGAGCAGTTCATATTATTCGTGGATTTTCGCCATTGCAACCGCTGAGGTGTGAGACGGTGCATTGTCTTGGTGAAACAGGATTTTCTTTTTCTGTAAATGTGTCCGTTTTTCTGCAAATTCTGACTTCAGCTTGTCAAGTAATGATGCGTACAATACTTTGTAATGGTTTTTTTTTAAAAGATAATCGATTAAAATAAGTCCATTACTATTCCTAAAACAGTTGCCATCAATTTCCCTGCCGAAAAAAAGCTTATTTTTTGAGCCTGTTTCCCCTTTTGCAGTCCACTGTTTAGACTGTATTTTTGTTTTGGGTGTATCCTAGTTTCATCGGCCCCAAAACTCGGATTTATTGCGCCTAAACTGCGCCAACAGAGCGTTGGAAATGTTCATTCTAACACGTTTTTGGTCTAACTTGGACAACGCGGCACTTAACGTGCGGACAGCTTTCTCATGTCTAAATGCTAATTTAATATGTGACGAACACGTTCTTTTGACATGTTCATAGCCTTTGCTATCTCTGTCACCTTAATTCGGTTGTCAACTAGCACCATTTGGGGAACTTTGGCGATGTTTTCGTAGTTAGTTGCAGTTTTTGGACGTCCCGAACGTTCATGGTCTCCCAAGCTCTTATGGCCACGTTTAAATTCAGCTGCCCAAAAATTCACTGTGGTAAATGATGGTGCAAAGTCCCCATACACAGAATCAATCCAACTCATCTTTGATTTGCGTAATCGTATTGCCTTTCAAAGACAAATATTCAATGACAGCTCGATACTCGATTTTGTCCATTTTCATGAAAACACTCATATCAGCTCTCTGAAACGACTGTTACATAGCAACTGAGTGCCGAAATTGGCTGAAATTTTGGTGAGTAACTGTCAACAGATGAACAACGAAATGCCTAGCTTTTATTTACGAGTGCTGCCATCTTCATGGTGAGATCGGAATCTTTTCAGACCACCCTTGTATATTTATATTTAATTATAATTTAGCTTAAAGCAAAATATACGTCAATTTTAATGTCAAGGTACATTTGAAATTAGTCTATCTGTCTTTCAATTGTGACTGCATTTTATAGCCTATTTTTAAACTGCCTTTATTTGTTGGTGGTTCTCAGCCGTCTATGTTTACCAGTTGCATATTTTTATGTTCACCATTTGGAAGCGCTTCAATTGGGATAAACAATAGATAGCCGAATTGGATGGAAAATTCATTAATTTATTAACCTAAACGTCAAACATGCGCTCAATTGTTTGCTGAACACCAATAAAACCTCTTTCAATATTTATCGAGATCGTAGTGCTTCTGGCAGCGTTCGGTATAGATATAGACCTCGGCTGTACAGCTACCACGGAAGCAGCTCTCTGATGTTCATGGGGTTACTCTTTCCCGGGGGCAACGTCCGCACCGCCATACGTCAAGAGGAATTGAAGCACACCTTATCAGGAGTGAAGAAAAAGATAGGGAAATTATAGAAAACAAATCGTGGTAGTTGAGGAAAGCCCTAGATCGGGAAAAAACACTTGAAAGCTAAGATGATATTGGATGGTAGAAATCAAATATGGAGGAAAACAAGACAAAAGGATCTAAGCAAGTAAAGAGTGTTTAGGTTATTTCTATGACAAATTAAATGCATACCCTGAATTTTCTGGGAGTGTTTGTAGACCTCCTGTTCACCCTGAATGACCTTTATAGATATCAATTATAAATTGGAAGTCGTAAGAGAAAAAACTCTTCTAATGTACATCTTCTTGGGGCACATAACGTTTACTGGTGATATTTTTGTTCAATTAAAAATTTTGGAAATATTTCTTATTATTTGCTTGAAATTTCCAATACTTATAATTTTATTAAGTGAGAAGTTGATTATTCTTTATACCTTAGGCTAGGCAAAACAGAATGATATTTCAGAGATATCGAATAATATTGGACTTTGAAGTTTGACTATTGCTTAAAGCCTACGATATTCACTTATTTCTCTTTCATCTACAACAAAAATAGTAATATATAACTAACTCCATGAAAGTATTTATCTGGAGTCAATGAAGTGGATGGAGGACATAAGCTTTTAGAAGTAAAACTTGTACATCAGTAGAGAAATTCATGTGAGTGGAGCAATTTAGATATTATTATTATTATTATTATTATTATTATTATTATTATTATTATTATTATTATTATTATTATTATTATTATTATTATTATTATTATTATTATTATTATTATTATTATTATTATTATTATTATTATTATTATTATTATTATTATTATTATTATTATTATTATTATTATTATTATTATTATTATTATTGTTATTGTTATTGTTATTGTTATTGTTATTGTTATTGTTATTGTTATTGTTATTGTTATTGTTATTGTTATTGTTATTGTTATTGTTATTGTTATTGTTATTGTTATTGTTATTATTATTATTATTATTATTATTATTATTAGTATTATTATTATTATTATTATTATTATTATTATTATTATTATTATTATTATTATTATTATTATTATTATTATTATTATTATTATTATTATTAATTTATTATTATTATTATTATTATTATTATTATTATTATTATTATTATTATTATTATCATTATTATTATTATTATTATTATTATTATTATCATTATCATTATTATTATTATTATTATTATTATTATTATGTATTATTATTATTATTATTATTATTATTATTATTATTATTATTATTATTATTATTATTATTATTATTATTATTATTATTATTATTATTATTATTATTATTATTATTATTATTATTATTATTATTATTATTATTATTATTATATTATTATTATTATTATTATTATTATTATTATTATTATTATTATTATTATTATTATTATTATTATTATTATTATTATTATATTATTATTATTATTATTATTATTATTATTATTATTATTATTATTATTATTATTATTATTATTATTATTATTATTATTATTATTATTATTATTATTATTATTATTATTATTATTATTATTATTATTATTATTATTATTATTATTATTATTATTATTATTATTATTATTATTATTATTATTATTATATTATTATTATTATTATTATTATTCATCATCATCATCATCATCATCGTTGTTATTCTGAAAATCTATCTGCCTGTTGCCCGCCTTCCCACCTTCCTTCCTTTCTTCTTTGCTTCCTTCCTCTCTTCTTCTCTCCTCTCTTTCTTATCTGCCTCTCTTCTTCTCTCTCTTCTCTATCTCTCTTTCGCTTCCTCTCTTTCTCTCTTTTTGCTCATTCTTGCTCTCTCTCCTTCTTTTCTCTGTCCCTCTCTTCCTCGCTCCCTCTCTCTTTCTCCCTCTCTCTTTCTCTCCTCTCTCACCTCCCATACTCCCTTCCTTCCTCCCTCCCTTCTTCCTCTTTCTCTCTCTGTTTCTCTCTTTCTTTCTTACTTTCTTTCTCTACCCTCTCTCTTCCTTCTCTTCTTTCCTTCGATTCCTTCTTCTTTCTTGACTTTCTTTTCTTTCTTTTTTCTTCTTTCTTTCTTTCTTTCTTCTTTCTTTCTTTCTTTCTTTCTCTTCTTCTTTCTTTCTTCTTTCTTCTTCTTTCTTTCTTTTCTTCTTTCTTTCTTTCTTCTTTCTTTCTTCTTTCTTTCTTTCTTTCTTCTTTCTTTCTTCTTTCTATCTTTCTTTCTTCTTTCTTTCTTTCTTTCTTTCTTTCTTTCTTTCTTTCTTTCTTTCTTCTTTCTTTCTTTCTTTCTTTTCTTCTTTCTTTCTTTCTTTCTTTCTTTCTTTCTTTCTTTCTTTCTCTTCTTTCTTTCTTTCTTTCTTTCTTTCTTCTTTCTTTCTTTCTTTCTTTCTTCTTTCTTTCTTTCTTTCTTTCTTTCTTTCTTTCTTTCTTTCTTCTCTTTCTTTCTTCTTTCTTTCTTCTTTCTTTCTTTCTTTCTTTCTTTCTCTTTCTTTCCTTCTTTCTTTCTTTCTTCTTTCTTTCTTCTTTCTTTCTTTCTTTCTTCCTCTCTTCTCTCTATCCTCTATTTTTCTCGCCTTTCTCCTTCTTTCTCTCTTCTTTTCTCTCCTCTCTTTGGCTCTCTATTTCTCTCTTTCTCTATCTTTCTTTCTGTCTTTCTCTTGCTCTTTCTTTCTTTCTCTCTGTCTCTTTCTTTCCTTCTTTCGTTCTTTCTTTCTTTTCGTCGTGTTCTTAATTTTATTGCTGATTTGTTTCATCGTTTATAAAACAATAAGTTAACGGAACAATTTTAAGATTTGGAAGAGTCACAGAATGTACATTCTTCTTCTTTGTTGTTACGTAAATTCTGATACAAGTACTCAACGCGATATTTTCAAAATTGTTCTCATATAATATTTGTTTTACAATAAATGCATTGAAATACCCAACATATCAGCTACTTTGGGGACTCTCCAAGGATCTAGATGTTTCATAAGTTAATAATTTATATTTGAATATTATTGAACATTTACTTTAAAAAGTCGTTTTTAACAAGTGGTCCCGTGTTCTAATCTCGGTCAGGGTGAGCCATCTGGATAAGGTTTCTTCCGGGGTTTTGCCTTACCCTGAACGACGAATGTCGGGTAACTCTAAACTCTACGGACCCTGGGCCCATTTGAGCATCATTTGACCCATTCCATTCATTCATGGTCTGATATGACCTAACTTTGGAGGACGTAAATCGCAAAAGAAGAAAAGTTTTCATTTGTGTACTTTTTATAGATATACAAAAACTTTTGAAATAAGTTTGGAAGATGCACAGTGTGGGTGGGTTGGAAAGATGTTTCTAGGAGAAAATAAGTTTCAAATTTAGGCACGCCTTTTAAAAGCAAATGCCTGTCAGTGTATTCTTAGTTTAAATGAGGTGGAATATACCAAAGCTGTATGTTAACTATAAGTTCAGAAACATTATAATTCATATTATTCTAATATGAAAGATGTGAATATCTTAATTTTTCACAATGATTTGCAAATTTACACATGCATTACGTTAATCATAAGAGTTTCATTTAATATTAATGCAGCAGCAATTTTGTTTTGGCTATCGTCGGCAAACAGGAATGTAGCTATAATATTTAACTTATAATGTAATGTTTATTGTGGTTATGTGGCCGCATTAATAATATTGCGTTATGTTTGGATGAGTTAAAGTGATAATTTCATGCTATTGCTCAACAAAAAGTTGATTATGCACATTCATTTTAAATGAAAGGGCGATGAATCTATAGAATACATTTTATAGTTGCATACAAATATAATTTCCTAATTGCAAATATAAATAAGCGAGCGATAAAGTAAATGAAGCAAATTGCAAAGCAAATATAGCCCGTGATGAGAGGACCAGAAAGGTACGGGGGGAGGGGGGGGGGGAGTTGGGCGATGGACGAGTAATTACGGGCTAGCTGATGACCCTTCACCCGTTTTCTGCGTAGCTGAAAAAGGAGAGACAGCAAAACTTTACATTTATCGTGTATTTACAAAACCCTGAGTGGCTCCCCGCGGATGTTTGTTACTTTGTATTTGTCCAGAATGAACGACCGACTGACCACACGTGGGAGACAATTCTGGTTTCTAGCAACTCTTGTTTTCACAGACAGCCCATACATATTAATGTATGCTGCTAAATTGTAGATGCCACATGTAAGAATATTAAAACAAGACATGTACATGGCGTTCGTCCAGTCGATGAAATACATATATACTACGGCTGTTCAATAAAGAATGATCACAATTTTTTTTCACAACATACCTTTACTCATCCGCATAATTTTGATGGTCCTTCTCAAAATAGCCTCCCCAGAATGCCTTGCACTTGTCCCAGCGTTTCTGCCAGTCTTCAAAGACATGCTGGAAACCATTTTTGTAGAGATCCTTCAAAATTTCCTCCGCAGCCTTCACCACTGCTTCTGATAATGAATAATGCCTCCCACGTAGGCGTTCTTCTTCAAGTTAGGGAATAGAAAAACGTCATATAGGGGTAAATACGGACTATAGGGAGGGTGACGGATGCACTTCAAGTTGATTTTTGCAAGATATTCAGCAACAACATTGGCAATATGCGGCCGCGCATTATCGTGGTGCACCATCCAGCCTGCTTCACGGAAATGTGGTCTTTTGCGCCTGATATGGACTTGCAATGTCTTCAGGACATCCTGTAGTATTGTCCAGTTACTGATGCGTGTGCAGGTACAACATGCTGATAAAGCATTGTAACGGAATATATTTGTTCTCCACTCGCAGCCAATAGGAAGCACGCCAACTTTTTGTAAGATCCAGGTCGAGTTTTTATCAAATAAGAGTCATGAGATCTTTTCTCAGGTGTGGATGCGGATTTTTGGTGACAGAAATAAAATTTATATGAGTCCAATTTTGTAATATATTATTTAATTGTATAATATGAACTACGATTCACTCGTTTCTATTACAAATATCGAATAACACTTTTTGAATGTTATTAACTTTCTTATTTTTCATCGTTGTGAAACAAGACTCAAGATTTTAACACTTTTATCAAGATTATTGATTTTCTTGTCACTATAGTTATTTCCGCTTTATTTTGTGATTGGCCGATCCACTGGCACGTCACCGCATCACGTCATACCACGTCACACACTTCGGCCAATCACACAACTACATACATTTTTATATATTTATAATACCTCCGAACACAAAAATACTGTTACAGCATTCCATAAATATCAAAGAATGAGATGACCATATCTTTCCCAGCAGAAGCAACCACTTTTGCTTATTGGGGGTTGGTGATGAAGGAGATTTCCACACTGAGCTTTGCTGTTTGCTCTCAGGATCAAAATGATGTAGCTAAGTTTCATCAGCAGTGATTGCGTTCGAAAGAAACTCCGGAGCTGTCTCTAACATCAACTTTAACTACATGTTACCTCTATTACAGCGTTAGGAGATACTGAACATGTCTGAACTTAACTGGTTCTGACAGGCGGGTACCAGGAGTACCAACAATGAAAACTACTACGGCGTGTTTGTTTCACATTAAGCTAACAGAAGACAATAATATTGAATTTTAGTGCGAAAAATTATGACCGTAAAAAGTTATGATCATTATTTATTGAACAGCCCTCGTACGTTCCTGGGTGTGACAGTTCAATGAAGACAGAACATCCTGTGACAACAAACCAAGACAGTTACGGCCTCGCACCAGCCAGTCTGATGACATGATCCAGCGAGTGTAGAGCGTTGTTTTGGAGGAGCTTTGCAGAGATCGCCTCCAAAATTGGCTTTTCCGTGGGATCTGTGCAGACAATCCTGCATGAAGATCTGAAAATGCAAAAAGTGCCTTCCAGGTGGGTGCCACGATTGCTGATGTATAATAACAAGAATGATTACCCATGGTACCATCACCACATGCCTTAGTCAACTGGCGATGAATTTCAAACGGTGTCACACAACGAAAGTGGAGAAAACAGATCATTATACGCTGTTATTGCAATGAAAACGTCGTCATTTTAAGTACCAAATACAGTCCTAACTCCTGAGTTGCATGCAGTTGGTATTAGAGGAATATGTTACAAATGGTTCAGATCATATCTGGAACGTAGACGTCAATCTGTACAGCTAGACTATGTAGATAAAAACTTAGGTGTAATTCAAAATAAAACATCCACAGAGAAAATAGTACAGCAAGGTGTGCCCCAGGGTTCAATATTGGACCCATTTTTATTTCTCTTATATATTAATGATTTAGGGCTAGGTTTAAATAAAACGGGCGAGAACATCAATTTGACACTCTTTGCGGATGATACCAGCATATTAATGACTGGGAGAACCTCGAATGAGGTATTAAGCTATAATAATGCTTTTAATACAAAAATTGTCAATTGGTTTGTAAAAAATAAGCTAAAAATAAATGAAGAAAAATGAGTAGCTATAGGCTTTCACCACAAACTAAATAACATGCTCAATTCCCAAGTATATATTTAGGGAATAAATCACTACTCTATGAATCAAATACCAAATTTCTAGGAATATGGTTAGATGAACATTTAAAATGGGAAAAACAATTTCAGCAACTAGAATCGAAACTAAGCAGAATTACATTCGTTATTAAATCAATGAGGGAGTCTGTAAACACAAATGTGTTGAGAATTATTTATTTTGCTTATTTTCATTCTGTAATGTCTTATGGTATACTTAGCTGGGGAAATGCTAAAGATGTATCAAAAATATTTAGACTGCAGAAAAGGGCTATTCGTTATATAGTAAATATTCCTTTCACCACCAGCTGTAAACCATATTTTAAACTACTAAAAATACTTCCATTACCCTGTGTGTACATATATGAAGCTCTAGTTAGGACAAGAATTGTACTTGCTCAATTTGAAACAAATTTGCAGATACATACACATAATACAAGAAGTAAATGAGATCTACGCATTATAAGCCACAATACAACTTTATTAACACATAGCTTCGAACATAAAGCAGTATTATTATATAACAAACTACCCGATGGCATTAAAAGTATAACATCGGGAAAAAGGTTTAAACTGACTGTAAAATCATTTTAAGAGAAGGTTGCTATTATTCAGTGGAAGAATACTTAAAACATGGTCAACATATCAATGCTTCCTAAAATGTTTGTGAATAAATACCTGTGCAACTTTAGAGATGATACTTGTAATATTCAGAAAAGCTGTAAAAAATATCCTACTAAAAGTAATGTCACAGACAACAGATGAGTTTCTAAGAAGTAAAATTAAATAATAAAGTAAATATTGATTTTTTTGGTAAAAATTATGTCTCTTACAGCCTAGTTCTTAAAAATGTAATACATTAAACTATTATGTGACCTAAGTTGCATTATTTTTAATTACTATTTGTATTATTATTCTGTTAATTACTACTGCATTACTTTAATCACTATTGTATTATTTAACTACTGTTGTATTATTTAATTACTATTGTATTATTCATAATTGTATTACGCATAGGAAATGTATTATTCTTATGGGTACAAATTTGATGAAGCCATGAATATTGAATATTCCTAAGGTGAATAAAACTATCTAGCTATCTATCTAATCGCTGCCACTACAGTTCTATGCACTGTTTAGTGCTGCCATCTCTGTCACGCATTCACAAAGGATCTAGGTGTATTTTAGAAATACCGGAAGTTCCTATCTGTTCCCAGTCCTTGTATTTGTATTTATGAAGAAATGTTGGTATTGCATTTTTCGTTGGAATGTAGTACTATCTCTACATAAAGTATGAAAGTACAAAGACCTCAGAATAAACATGACGGAGAGAACTTACCATTTCCTTTACAGAAATCATCCAACAGCAGCACGTGCCGAATCAGTGCACTGCTGGGAATGCTCAGATATCTCGTTAAGTGATAATTAGAATTTATTAACAAAGAGCCTGACGCAGCTCTCCCTTTATATGTTAATCCGTGGAAGGTGGAAGCATGACAGTCATTGGCGCCACACTTCGCGCCGTTAACCTTACGGGTTTCCTTCCCCACGAGTAGCATAAAAGCGAGGAAGTGGAAGAGAAACGCAATTTCTTGAGGCGATTTCTCTCGAGGCTTTCATGTCTTTCGGAAAACGGTTTCTAACGTTCCCAGCTTCTCATAATAAACATGTCTATATTTCCACACCAAACAAAGTGCCCTCTCTCTTTGGCTGTATGGAAAACGTTTACGGTCGAAAGTTATTATATCGAGAAGTGTGCGTGAAAAAATTACTTCAAAATGGTTGTGAAGATCGCTGTTGGATTTTATGATTTTGTTCAACCAAGGAGTAGCTAGCATAACAGCATATAGACGTCGAATTGGTTTCAGCAGAATGTCATTATTTAATGGTCAATGTTTGTATCCACTACATAGTCTGAGAGGGGAGTAATACATTATGCTCTTACTCCTTCATGTTTTTAGAGCTTACATTGCGAACATAAAGCTCCGACTGCTACATTTCTATAATATGTGCTGCAATGTATCCCAGAAAATTGGCTTATAGCCCAAACCATCTCTATCTTTAAGAGAGGGAAACGAAATGACTATAGCAATTACAGAGGAATATGTTTACTGGATACGGCCTATAAAATATTTGCTAAAATAATAAACAAAAGGTTGCATAATATAGCTGAGTGTCTTCTCTCGGAAGATCAATGTGGATTTAGAAGAGGCAGATCCTGTGTAGCTAACATTTTTATTGTTAAACAACTAATTGAGAACATAGGGAGTTTAATAAATACGCATATGGCGTTTATTGACTTTGAAAAAGCCTTCGATAGGGTAAACCGATGCGAAATGTGGTAAATATTGGAAGAACGAGGATACCCACAACAACTAGTAAAAATGATACAATGCTTCTACTTCGAAAACAAAAATAAATATGAGAAACAATGTTAAAATTAAAAAAAAAATTCTTCCTAATCAGGGTGTCAGACAAGGGTGTACTTTATCACCTTTTAGTATTTATATTGACGACCTAGTGTGCAAATGGAACCAGCTAGTGAATGTAGGTTTTAAAATTTCAAATAAAACCTTTTTAAATATTTTATTGTTTGCTGACGACTTAGTTATTACACAAAATAGCGAGTCTGCCCTGCAAAAATCTATTTTTAAACTTAATGAACTTTGTAAGCAATATTACATGAAAATTTCTTTTATAAAATCAAAGGTAATGTCATTCATTGCGAAAGAACCAATTAGAACAAAAATAGTTATAAATAATCGTTGCGTTGAACAGGTAAGACATTTTAACTACTTGGGAACTGATGTTAGTTATGACAAGGAATATGATGTCTACAATAACATATACAAATTTCAGAGAGTGTGTGGAACAATAAATAGAACATTTAGAAACAAAATACCTAAAGAAACAAAATTAAAGCTCTACAAAGTTATGTTTGTACCTATACTGACATACGGAAGTGAGACTTGGACGTTAACTAAAAAGCAAGAGTAAAATACAGGCTTCAGAAATGAAATTCTTGAGAAGTGTGAAAGGATGCACGAAGATGGGCTTAATAAGTAATGAAAATATAAGAGAAGAGCTGGACATTTTTAGTATGAATGATAGGTTAAAAGATCTCAAAAAATGGAAGGAACATGTTGAAAGAATGCCAGATAATAGACCTACAAAACAAATATTACAGTATCATATTAAAGGTAGGAGATCGGTGGACAGACCCAGGAAACGATGGCTGGAGGACTTCGAAGGCGGAACAGGCACTTGATTGCCTATGCCATGAAGTGAAAAGGAAGAAGAAGACGACATTGCGAACATTTTCGTTTAAGCTGGTGATGACCACGGAAAGAGGTTTTAGCATGTAAACATAGGAATGGTATTAACAGCACGGAGTATAGACGTCAGGCAGCGTGAGGTCTGAGGGTCAGACACGCCCACCGCTACACAACAGTCATTTTCGCCCAGATTGTCGTATTCATTCTGTTCGCAGCTTAGCAATTGCACCAACCTTGTATGTGCATCCAGAAACATTTTAGTGACTTCTCAGGTTGCATTAAACGAATGCTCCGTTCATGTACGTTTATTCTGGTAGCGATGGTCCTTCCGATTTCTCCTATATACGATGTCCCATATTCATAGGGAATGCGGTACTTCCGGAACTTGAAAGTCCGTTTTTCATCAGTTACAACAGAAGTTTAATCTTCGAAGGTGGCTTGTGGATGATCCTGATGTTGTATTTGGCGAGAATTCTGCTGTAACTAAAATGTTTATAGGTGCACACACTTCCACGTTGTGGACGCCAATTTGAAGCAATAATTTAATGGCGAGTAAATAAGTCGGCGAGCAATGAGGTTTCTCTCAGGGTATGCGTGGATGTGTGTGAAAAGGAGATTTTAATAACACTGGAATGCCCGTTTCCAACTAATTTATTTACTGCTTCTTCTGTTCAAACATCGAAATGAAAGTTGCCGACCCAGGGTTACCAATCTCTGTTTAAAGTTACTGACTGCAGAATGTTTATTACTCGATAAATTTATTCGTTCCTAATATAGATACGAACCAACAAATATCAAACACAGTACAGGTTGACCGCTCTAATAGGCTTCACGCCTCAGACTGTTCTCCTCGACCTCACACAGAAGACTGTTTGAATTACCACAGCTGGGCGTGTGTGGATATCTAACTTTCACTCTCAGGAAACTCCTTTTCAACCAAAATCCCTTTGTGGCTGTTTTGCCGCCATTGTAAATGACCCAAAGAATTTCCTATTCATACCAGTCAAGTGAGCCCCTTTAGAAACTGCTAAGGACGCTGTTTCTTACATTGTTTCTTCTCTTGCTTCTTCTTCTTCTTCTTCTTCTTCTTCTTCTCTTCTTCTTCTTCTTCTTCTTCTTCTTCTTCTCTTCTTCTTCTTCTTCTTCTTCTTCTTCTTCTTCTTCTTCTTCTTCTTCTTCTTCTTCTTCTTCTTCTTCTTCTTCTTCTTCTTCTTCTTCTTCTTCTTCTTCTTCTTCTTCTTCTTCTTCTTCTTCTTCTTCTTCTTCTTCTTCTTCTTCTTCCTTCTTCTTCTTCTTCTTCTTCTTCTTCTTTCTTCTTCTTCTTCTTCTTCTTCTTCTTCTTCTTCTTCTTCTTCTTCTTCTTCTTCTTCTTTCTTCTTCTTCTTCTTCTTCTTCTTCTTCTTCTTCTTCTTCTTCTTCTTCTTCTTCTTCTTCTTCTTCTTCTTCTTCTTCTTCTTCTTCTTCTTCTTCTTCTTCTTCTTCTTCTTCTCTTCTTCCTTCTTCTTCTTCTTCTTCTCTTCTTCTTCTTCTTCTTCTTCTTCTTCTTCTTCTTCTTCTTCTTCTTCTTCTTCTTCTTCTTCTTCTTCTTCTTCTTCTTCTTCTTCTTCTTCTTCTTCTTCTTCTTCTTCTTCTTCTTCTTCTTCTTCTTCTTCTTCTCTTCTTCTTCTTCTTCTTCTTCTTCTTCTTCTTCTTCTTCTTCTTCTTCTTCTTCTTCTTCTTCTTCTTCTTCTTCTTCTTCTTCTTCTTCTTCTTCTTCTTCTTCTTCTTCTTCTTCTTCTTCTTCTTCTTCTTCTTCTTCTTCTTCTTTCTTTGTGCGTCCTGCAACGTTAAGTCATATCGGACGAGGAATGGAATGGTGAAATGCTGCTCAAATGTGTCCGGGGTCCATGGAGCTTAGAGCTACGCGACATTCGTCTTTTAGGATAAGGGAAACCCCCGAAAAAACCTTATCCAGGTAACGCAACCTGACTGAGATTCGACAGACACGCTACCATCTAAACTACTGAGGCGGGCTTATAGGTTTTCCTTTCCTAACTTTGGTGATCGAGGCTTCAACGTCATATGCAGTGTAGCCGTTTTGACGGAAAGTGAGTCTGAGGTGCTATAATTCCTGTTTTGAGTATCAGGGATCTGAGATAGACAAAGCTCTGTGGACCAGTGTATTGAGAACTCCCAGTCGTTGAGACTATGTGCGTTCAGATAGAGATCGGTGTGTGTAGGCTTGAGGTATACAGCATGTCCCAGTGTACCGTTGCTGTGTTTTGAAACAAGAATGTCCAGGACTGGAAGAGTTCCATACTTCTCCACTTCCATGGTAAACTGCATTTGAGGTCGAAGGCTGTGAGATGGGCGCGCTCTTTGCTATCTATGGGATGTTTTTCTGGGGAATTATGGCTGTGGCTTTAAAGCCATGCATTCGCATCCGACGTATATACCATTTTTTATTCCTCTTTTGACGTGCGATATCGGAACACACGTGTAAAACCAAAGCTACCAGGTTTCCGCTTCCGGAGCTTCTTAGGAGGCATGCACTCGAGATACCTAGGAAGTATCCTAGGGCTGAACGGGTGTACCGGAGGTCTACGATTCCCACGTGTAATAATCGTATTTGTTTTTAGAATTTTTATCCAACTATAAAGATTTTAGCTTAATTTTTACCGACGGGTCCAAAAGCTTTAGAGGCATTGGATTTGCGTACGTTCATGGAGCCGAACCCTTTATATTCGGTCTCCATGGCACCACATCCATCTACACCGCAGAGCTCTACGCAATCTACCGAGGCATTTTACATGTTCGCCGCCGAAAGTTGGGTAATTCCCTCATTTTGAGTGATTCCCTTAGTGCCCTTCAGAGCCTTCGGACACCCACCATACCCTTGTACAGTGTATCCAGGACGCCCTCCACATCTTACACGTCTCTGGCGTTAGCGTGGTGTGTGCCTGGGTTCCTGGTCCCGTTGGCTTGCAGGGTAATGAAGTGGCGGATTCAGTGGCTAAGGTGGCCGCCACAATAACTGGTGCTACTTTCCCTTTTGCCACCGCGGAAGACTTCAGGCTTGTTGTCCGTAGAGCGCCGCTCTCGTGCTGGCGCGATGAGTGGTCGGCTCTACGTGGCAACAAGCTCAGGACCGTGAACGAACTTCCGATTCACTGGGCGACCTCCTGTCGATTATCCCGGTGGGAGGAGGTGATCTTGGCTCGGCTGCGTATTGATCACTACTAGTATAGTCATAGTTTTTTTAATACGTAGGGCCCTAGAACCTGTTTGTCCGCTGTGCGACTCATCTCTGACGGCCCGCCGTGTACTTTCAGATTGTTTTGGATTAGCACGTCTCCGCCGGTCTCTCCAGCTGCCGGCCAGCATGGCGGAGACCCTGGCGGACGACGAGCAAGCGGTGACCAAGGTTTTAGATTTCATTTTAAATCTACATTTTAGAATATATGACCCATTAATTTGGAAGTTTAATCTTTTTGTGGTTTTAAGCTTCGTTTTAGTATTTGAGCTACCGCTGTACGGGTTTTTATCTTGATTTTATTAAGTGTCAGTTTTAGCCTTTTAGATATATTTTAACCCCAATGGATTTCGAGAGCGCTGATGACCTTGTAGTTGAACGCCCTTAACACCCAATTATCCATCCACACATCTTGAGATGCGCAAGAAAGCTAAGCAAAGTGTCTGATCCATTTGGCCAGATTACAAAAGTGTCGTCTATACTATAGAACTGAGATGGTTTAAGTGCAGCTGTGACAAGTATTTTATGTACCAGACGTTCTATATCGAAATTAGCTATAGCTGGTGACAAAAGGAAGCCTATTGCTACTCCGTTTACTTCTTCATAGAAAGTACCACAAAAATTTCAGTTGAGCTCCTCATGGAAACCAGCCTTAAAATGGAAATTCGGCTTAAGAAACACAGATAAATACAGCTTGATGATCAAGTTAAGTAGTTACGTTTCTTTAACCGAATTAATTTTCTACACTCACACCAACTCCTGGCATTTAATTTACTGAAAGCAGTCTTTTGTTCAGTAGTGAAAGTATTGATAGTGTTTTGTTTTTGTCGATATTTTTGTTACCTCTAGTGATACATTTGAGGTTATAACACTTTATAAATATCCTGATTATGGGAGAGATGTAGGCTCCCGAAACGTCGATTTCTAATCATATTGTCACCAGGCTTGTTTCCCCGAGAAAATCTGGAACATATTAGTGGGCCAGGAAAGCTTCAGTTCTTATTTGAAGAAGTATTGTATTAGTAAAGGTGATGTGTACGCACCAGCAGATAGTACATCATTGCCTCTCTTTCTGCCTCTAACTCTATTTGTGTTTTCTTTATAAATATTAAATTCACACATACACACTCACTCACACACATACAACGTTTACACCCTCATTAATACTTCTAGACTTTAAGGATAATGTACGTAGAATAATCCTGGCTAAAGAAACGTTTCCATCCTCTAGCTGTAATTTGAATCTGAAAAATAACAAGTTCACCATCAAAACCTATCACATTGTCATTGTAAATTATTTGGAAAATGCAAATTCCTAAGTGACTTTCTTTTCCTGTAAAATGTAAATAATTTATGTGCAATGAAAAACAATTTTACATAATATCTTTTAGTTATTTTAACTGCAGAAGACTTCCATAATTTATTGATGCTATGAGTATTCAGATTTTTACTTTAAAATGAATCGATTTAAATATAAAACTCAACCTTTTAGGGGACACAGTAATGAAGCAGTGAAAGGAAATTACTTAATTTCATTTTAATACACATAGAAGTTACGGAAAAAGGAGCACACAAAATTGAATTTAAATGTTTAATCTTCTTCGTTGGCTTATTTTACTACAGTGTCGCAGAGAAAAGAATTTTGTATAGTCATGATCAGAAAGTAAAATTATTTATTATAAGATTGACATTTGTAATTTTCAAATATTAATCCTTAACATTTAACCAAAACATGTGAAGATAAAACGTGTATCTCTCGTGCTGTAAATATCGTAGAGACAGGATTTTTATACGGTCATGAGCAGAAAGTAAAATAATTTATTATAAGTTTGACATACACATCTCTAAGATTTAACCATAGCAATGCGAAGATAAAACATGCATTGCTCGTGTTCTAAGTATCGTAGAGACAGAATTTTTGTACGGTCATGATTAGAAAGTAAAATTCTTTCTTATTATAAGATTGCCATCAGAAATATTCAAATATTTATCTCCAAGATTTAATCATAACCATGTGAAGATAAAACGTGCATCACTCGTGTTCTAAATATCACAGAGACAGTTTCCTCGTGGGGTCATTATCAGAAAATAAAGTTCTTTCTTATTATAAGACTGGCAACTGTCATTTTTCAAACATTTATCCGAGCAAAATTAATTAATATAATGTGCTCAGTTCAGGCGCGAGAGATTTGTGTAGCACATTTGGCAACGCTGGTAGGAGGACCAAGTTTAGGATTGTCTGGAGTCTGCAGTAGGACCATCCTCCATATACCTTTAACTTTTGGGACGTTGGACGGCTGCACGCCACATAATGGGTCCCAAAAGGGAATGATCCAGGGGCGGTTCCTCCATAAGGTTGCAGGTTTGCGCTACACCCACTGATTCTGAATATACAACAGGTGCATTTTGCACATTAAAGCTGTACTTGTTTTCATTGTTTTATACACAAACATGTTTCAATTACGCTTATCGTCTGAGCTGCCCATGACCGCAGAAGTCGAAATAAACAGTGATTAGCTGTAGGAGCCGCAGGTTTGCAGCGAAGAGTTAACCTAAGATTTCGCCCAAATGTGGGTTTTCTGAAGGGGTTGCGGGGAGGTGAAGAGATGGGAGTGGCTTCTTATACATTGCTTAAATGACGGTTTACAAACCTAGCTCCTCCTACTCTTTGCAACGGCTATAGCGTGACCTTCAGGCTTAGCTTCTGTGTGCTCTGCTTTTCGAACACAGGGAGAATTTAATTAAATGCATGGAGGTTATTCAGAAGAGAGCTCTGTTAAACAACAACGCCACACTTGTTCAGGCTTCTGGGTTTATGGCCACTTTGAAAGATTGTAATTTAGTATTCTGGCTGTCTTTCTTCTACAAGATCATGCCATATGTAGACATTTTGTACAATCAGCTGCAGAAACGAGACTGCAATGCAACGTTTGCCATCGCCCAGCTAAACGCATTTAAAAGGGAAGTGCAAAAGGTAAGAAATAGCGTGGATATCGAGGAACACGAAGAAACTGCAATTAAGAGGAGAAGAATAGAAGATCATGATGTGAAAAGAAGAGAAGCTCTTGAAGTATGTGACATTCTTAGAGAAGCAAAGACAGATTTAGCTTCACGGGGCATCTGGTAGCCTCAACTTTGCTTCATCAAGAACATTTCTAAGACATTTCCAGAGGATTCCCTTAGAGAAACAATAAGGTTCTATCCTTTTATCATTGGAAAAAAAAATCGTATAGAACTGACTGTAATTTACAGTCGAGAGGAATTTCGTGGAATGTCCGGCGCTTTGTGCTTGATGGACTTCAATAAGGAAAACAATTTATGTGCTACATTCAGCGAATATGTCAAACTCTTCCGAGTACTGTTAACTATGCCAAAGCCTACCGCTGAAGCAGAATGCTATTCCTCAACTTTAAAAAGAATAAAAACTTGCCTTAGGAACACAATGTCACAGGACCGATTGTCAGCATTAGCAATGCTTTCAATTGAGAGAGATTTTGTTATGAAGATCAGCGACTTCAACGCAAAAGTTATCGATAGATTTGCCAGGTCTAAGGAGAGTAGAGCAGAGAATCTGTATAAATAGGTGAGTCATTACTACTCTGTATTTTATTTTTCATTTGTGCACCACCAATAATTTATCCCACCAGCCGCCACTGGAATGATCACCTGCTATATACATATACTGTACAGAATGCGTTTAATTCTCTCTTAGTAAACTGTTTCTAGTAGCTGAATCTATGCAAAGAACCAAATACGCAGCCACAACCGAGAGCACATATCTAGTACTTCAGAACCAAGAGCTTTTAGAAATAATCTGGAACAGATTTTACGCTTCCACAGAAGTGTTATTGTAACTAGATATTGGGTTTTTAACTATGTCTTACTTCCCCAGAGAGAAATTAAGACTAATTTTTCATTAACTATTCAGCTTTTCTTGTTCTATGGACTTATTGCAAGCTGTCTTCGTATTATTCTTTCACATGCTAGTCTTGAGTAGTTTTTCATGTCTCTCGTATTTGATCACACTTCTTGTGCTTGAGCTGTCACTTTACTTTGGATATTATTGGATCCCTCGAGGGATAAACTTCTTCTGCGTGTGACTTTATTCTCTAGATTACTGTCTCTAGGGCAACTGAAACCAAAGCGTCAAACAGAGCAAAAGAACAATGCGAATGAAATGGATTCTTTATTCACAGATGAAATATGTGTCATTCCATTTCTCACATCTTTTCATATGTTCTTAATTTAGTTGCGGCTGCAATTACACTAGAAAGTTATGTAATAAAGGAACTTTGTTCAAATTTATTAAGCATATAGCTAAAGAATTCTTTGGGATAAAATTCTGAAATATGTTTAGTACTAAATACATTAAAATATTAATGAGCTCACGGACCTATCATTGGAAATTCAAACATTTTACAATTCATTAATTTGATATAAAAAGGTTCTTAGTAACTTCAAAATTGTTAGTTAATAAGGAAGGGTAGTTATTTGATTGATAAAATTCATTGAAAAATTCAACGCCATTGCGGGGATTTGAACCACGTATCTTCTGGTTTTCGTCCAGCCGCTCTAAACCATTCAGCTACTATGGCCAACGTGCCAACATGACATTAAATTCTCCAACTGAATTTTTCATTCTGGCTCTACCCTTTCATAGTGCGTCCTACACGTGGCTAGTGTGAAAGATGAACTAATTTCTGTTAATTGTACCTAATAGTGGTCCGAACTATAAAGCTCGGGGCTTTAAAGTACTTACAGCATAGTAAGTCGTCATTAAGATGGTTGTCTCTTGTGTTTATGAGAACTCCTAGTGGTTTACCGGGAGAAACACGAGTCAGTTGTACCTAATAGTGGTCCGAACTATAAAGCCCGGGCCTTAAAGTACTTACAGCATAGTAAGTCGTCATTAAGGTAGTTGTCTCATGTGTTTATGAGAACTCCTAGTGGTTTACCGGGAAAAACACGAGTCAGTTGTACCTAATAGTGGTCCGAACTATAAAGTCCGGGCCTTAAAGTACTTACAACATAGTAAGTCGTCATTAAGGTAGTTGTCTCATGTGTTTATGAGAACTCCTAGTGGTTTCCCGCGAAAAACGCGAGTCAGTTGTACCTAATAGTGGTCCGAACTATAAAGCCCGGGCCTTAAAGTACTTACAGCATAGTAAGTCGTCATTAAAGTAGTTGTCTCATGTGTTTATGAGAACTCCTAGTGGTTTACCGGAAAAAACACGAGTCAGATGTACCTAATAGTGGTCCGAACTATAAAGCCCGGACCTTAAAGTACTTACAGCACAGTAAGTCGTCATTAAGGTAGTTGTCTCATGTGTTTATGAGAACTCCTAGTGGTTTACCGGGAGAAACACGAGTCAGTTGTACCTAATAGTGGTCCGAACTATAAAGCCCGGGACTTAAAGTACTTACAGCATAGTAAGTCGTCATTAAAGTAGTTGTCTCATGTGTTTATGAGAACTCCTAGTGGTTTACCGGGAGAAACACGAGTCAGTTGTACCTAATAGTGGTCCGAACTATAAAGCCCGGGACTTAAAGTACTTACAGCATAGTAAGTCGTCATTAAGGTAGTTGTCTCATGTGTTTATGAGAACTCCTAGTGGTTTACCGGGAAAAACACGAGTCAGTTGGAGAAATTAATGTCAGGTTGGCACGTTGGACATAGTAGCTCATTCTGGCTCTACCCTTTCATCTAGAAATTATCTGTGAAGTATTTAATGAGGCTACGATTGGCCAAGAGTGGAGTAGCGAGTTGTGTAACAAGAGTGGTGTGTAAAACGAGAGTCAGCTGTGAAGTGTTTGTTATTGTGATCGACCTTGGAAGATTGGTTGTACTGGTGATGTAATATTGGTACGTGAGCATTGAAGAGTGTGTCTCTACGGAAATTAAGAACATTTAGAATTTCGTCAAATTGGAGTTTTAATTCTACGAACCCAAAAAGTCACTATACTTACTTTTCTAAAGAAAAGGATCAATAATAGGAGGTGGTGGAGTAGGAGGAGGAGGAGGAGGAGGAGGAGGATGAAGAGGAAGTGGTGCCGATGGCGGTGATGGTGGTGGTAAAGTTTAACTATGCAAATCGTCCTACGTTGTGATCGCTTCTGCTGTAACTACTATAAAATAAATGAATCTCTGTTAAAAATAGTTAACTTTAGTTATACATTTGCAATACAATTTCCATTTGGACACAAAATACAATTAAGTATTTGTTTGAAATGCTTGTATATTTTTAAATTCAATTTCTAAAATTTTGAAAGAGATGGATTAGAACATTTTTAAATTTTAGTTATATTTTTTTAAATTTAATTTATTTTTATGCTTGTTTGTTTTTAGAAAATTGGTGTGAATGTTTTGTATATGTTTTTGATCTTTAAAAATAAATAAATAAAAGTCTGAGTATTGATCCGGATTAAGAAATTGGGTTACTCGGTATAGTATGCAGATTTTTTTTTTTTTTTTTTTTTTTTTGTGGCTCTCACTGAGCGCGAAAGACTTTTTAATTCTGTGCAATGGCTTCTTTATCAGACTTGAGGCTATATTACATATTGTATATCTACGGCATAGGACCAGCGGCTTTACTTCCCCTCCGAAAAGTCATGCCAAGGAATTTCACACCAGGTATGAATTAGAGGAAGACCGCGGAGTATGACATGTACAGCTTGGAAAGATCACTGTTTGTAGTGAAATGTTGGCACAGTTCGTTACATGTCGGTTAGACTACACTAGGTGTAGGAGAAAGGGAGTATGGGAGAGAAGACGAAGGTGGGAATACAGAGAAGGAAGTATCGATTATCCAGTTTTTGATTATCAACTATCTATGTTGGGAGCTGTACGGCACTTAGGAGTACGTTGAATGTGTTAATTTGTGAGATGGTCTCTAACAACATACTTAAAATTAATTAAAGCACAAGAAGAGGCCATTCAATATTGTTTATAGCAACAGTGTTCTGCAATTACCCTAAGCAATAATAATTTGCACTTATTAGCTTGCAAAAACATTTTGCTTACCCAGTAAGGCAACAAACTTGGCGCCAGTGTGGCTTCGTTAATGTACAGCGTCTCTCTAGCGATTAAAGGGCGTTGGAATTGATTCTAGGGTTGGAGTTGGGGGGTTTACTGCGACCACACTTTCTCAGAGTACCACTAGCTTCTAGTAGAATATCCTGTTTGGGTCCGTGAGTGCTAATACCTACAAAGAGCCTGTGGTCTATATCTTACAACATCCAACAGACCCTAGCCGTAAGAGAATACTTGTTAATCTGTATGGTCCATACTTCAGCAATGTTCTTATGCTGTTCCTTTAGAGTAAAAAGTCATTTGTTTGCATAACTGACAGAAAATACATAGTCCTATGAAACGCTCTCCTTATCAGTATCCATATTAGAATACAAACTGTATTCGCAGAGTACAGTGATTTTAAGGCAGGTACAATACTATATACGAGCGTTGTCTGAAAAGTTCCCGACCTCAACATTAAGATGGAAGCATTCTTAAACAAAATCTAGTGAATTTCGTTAATTAATCTGTTGAAAAGTTATTCACCGAAGTTTCAGCCATTTTGGACGCTCAGTTGTTATGTAACAGTCGTCATAGCGAGTTCATGTGACTGTTTTTATGAAAAAGCAAAAATCGAGCATCGAGCTGACATTAAATATTTATTCTTTAAAGACAATACGCATACGCAAATCAAAGATGAGTTGGATTCTCTGTATGGAGACCCTGTACCATCAGTTACTTCAGTGGAATTTTGGTCAGCTGAATTTAAACGTGGCCGTAAGGGCCTGGGAGACGATGAACGTTCCGGACGTGAAAAACTGCAACTACCGACGAAAACATTTCCATGGTGTAGATGACCGCCGAACTAAAGTGAGAGAGATAGAAGAGGCTATGGACATGTCAAAGGAACGTGTTTTTCACACATTAACTCAACACTTAGACATGAGAAAGCTGTCCGCGCGTTCGGTGCCGCGTTTGGACTTACTTGTGTAACAGTACTTTTGGGTTATGTTTGAAGTATGAAAAGTTTATAAATTTATAAAAATGATTATGTAAAGAAATTTAATAATTTAAATATGTAAAATGTATGTAATTGTTTGATTGGCCGAAATAATAATTGTATGACGTAATATGACGTAATGTTGTGACGTGGTATTAAATCGGCCAATCACAAAATTAAGAGAGAAATAACGATAGTTACGAAAAATCAATAATCTTGGTAGAGAGAGATGTTTTGTAATGGTGGAGTGTGATGAATAGTGGTGCAAGATCAAGAACATTTAATAGTTTGAATCTGTAAAAATGTAACAAAGTAAGAATTTATCGATATGTTGGAAGTGACTGGGAAAGGAAGTTCAAGCAAAATGTAATCTAAATAATACAATTAAATAGTTACAGAATTTGACTTCTCCGGAACTTTATTCCGAACCACGCCTGAAAAACAGATGTCTCATGACTCTTATTTAGAATAAGATGATTCAATTGGTGCCAGAGGAAATAGATAGCCGCAAAAACTCACACGAGAAGAGAAAATATTGTGCGTCCAACATAGAAATGCCGTACCAAACTGCGCCCGAACGTGTGGCTGATGAAGATGGAGACATATTAACGACGAATGGTCTTGTGATTCTGATTTGTTTCTTTGTTACAAAGAGCTTTGTGACATTGTTGAACAGCAAAGCCATGATGGTAAAAATAACAGATTAAATGTAGTAACAGCACTCTTGGCATTGAAGACAAAAGCTAATTCTTACCGCAATTTCTGTGAAAAGTCCCTTCAATATCTTTGGTTGTCGACGTCAAACGCTGACAGTGAGAGATTTTTCTCTACATATAACTTAGTTGTGACAGACAAAAGAACATCTATGAAAAGCGAAAATATCACAACTTGTATGCTGCAGTTTGGCGATGTGTGTTGTGTGATATTTGATTTTATTTATGTTACCTACTGTTTGCTGATTTGAAATGAAATATTTTAATTTGAAAAACAATGGACCTATCATATGAGTACACTAACGTCAGCTAAAAAGAAAATAGCGGATTCTTGTTTTAAATGCATTTAGTTGTTTAATGCTGCCATTACATGATTTAAATCAACTATACTTGATTTAGTAACTAGCCTAGAAAGCTCAAATAGATGATCTAAAGCTTTTATGATTATTACATAATCAATTTCTTTAGCCATAATGAAGTTCAATTTATACTAAGTCATACGGCAGCAAACTTTTAGATTCTCTTCTACTGTTTCTCTAACACTGGGATCCATGATATGATCTACAAGTGCACTTACTCTGTTTCCAAAGTGACCACTCTCTAATATTTCACATTTGGTTCTCAGCGAGTTAATTCGGGATTAAACAAGATGAGCCACAAGCTTTTTTTATATTGAAATTCTGTTGGATCTGTTATCATTCTGCAATTTTCAGAAACATATGTTGCCTGTATCTTTAAGATTTTTCAGCACTTGGCGTAGCAACATTTATCATTTATGGAATTTTGTGTAGAAATTGAAAGCTTTTTTTTTTTTTTTTTAGAAAAACAATTGACAACTGCATGAAAATACCTGGCAATATAAACAACTGAATTAAACCATCTAGACCAGCGTGTCAGTATAGGCAATGCCTGCTAAATCAGGGTGGTTTTCAGTGAGGTATTTTTTGTATTCAAGTTTTAATCTTCGGGCATTTATGGAACACATACTTAAGCCCTGAGAGACAATATTTTCATGTTAATATAATGCCTCAGAGTGGCTTCTAGGAAGTTCAGTACCCTCTCAGTTCCTTTAGTCAGCATAATGGGAGTTTTGTGCTGTGCACGGTGTGCTGTCCAATAAATTGCATTTCCAGTAAGCATACGACAGTTCTGAGTATCACGGGCCAGCCCAGTGCTGCGCTGTCAGTTTATTGTTGTACCGTTTAGCTGTTATTTCAGAGCCTTTAATGATGTTACTGTATTGACTTTTTTAAGTGTTAAATATATTTCTTGCTTTCGTTAAATTTGTAAACATGTTCCTACGGCATCTAGCTTCATGATATGAAGACAACAATGTTAAATTGAATTAATATTTATGTAATTTGTAACAAATGTAAACTTTTCTATGGAGACTAAAATCATAGAAACTTTCTTATATATTGCTAAAATATGGATTGTTCTGGAAAAAAGGAAAAATTCGCAAATTCGTGAAATAATCAGTAAAAACAGAAACTCTTGCCTCTGTGTATAAGGAAATATGAAATAAGACAACTTCTGCACAAGTCTATCTTGATTTAGATTAGAATGATGACTAGTGAAACACAGGATTTTTGTATTAATAAGTTAGTATTATTTAATGTATTTGAAATAACTGGGAGTAATTCTGATGAAGTTGGTGACGGTCGCACGTTACAGTGTTGAGTCTGGGTCTTTGGGGCTTTATGTGGATGCTGATTTGTGGGGACATATTTCTGCCCCGTACAGTGTCACAACCCTCCCGGTGAAGTACGAAGATCCGGCTGTTGCCCCCTGCTTGGAGCGTTGCCACAGTTTTGAATAGCATCATTAATCATCATTGTCATGACACTGGGGTCAGTTTGATGACTAGGCGTTAAAGCCGAGCTTTTGTTTCCTTTTGTTGGCCGTGCACGTCACGCCTCCTCGTTACCCATTATAGAATTGCACACAATGGACAGCAGCTGGGATTGTGTCGAGATATCGGTTTAAGGCAATGTACCCAGGAAATTGGAGGAAAGTTTGGAAAGAATACAAAAACGAAGTTTCGCTTTTTTTCTGATTTATATCCCATATTTTCATTTGGCGCTTTCATGTACTAATAGCAACGGCATTTATCTCTCTGTGCGCTATTGAAACACTCCTGAACATAGCAATGTTAATATTTGGGAATTAATTGTTCTTTCACACTGGCCGTGTGTAGGCTAAACTGTGGAAACGTAGAGTCAGACTGAAAAATTCAATGCCATAGCCGGGATTTGAACCACAGATCTTCTGGTTTCCGTCCAGCCGCACTACCATTGTGCTACTATGGCCAACATGCCGATATGACATTAAATTCTCCAACTGACTCGTATTTTCCCGGTAAACTACTAGGAGTTCTCATAAACACATGAGACAACTACCTTAATGGGGACTTACTATGCTGTAAGTACTTTAAGGCCCGGGCTTTATAGTTCGGACCACTATTAGGTACAACTGACTCGTGTTTTTCCCGGTAAACCACTAGGAGTTCTCATAAACATATGTGACAACTACCTTAATGACGACTTACTATACTGTAAGTACTTTAAGGCCCGGGCTTTATAGTTCGGACCACTATTAGGTACAACTGACTTGTGTTTTTCCCGGTAAACCACTAGGAGTTCTCATAAACATATGTGACAACTACCTTAATGACGACTTACTATGCTGTAAGTACTTTAAGGCCCGGGCTTTATAGTTCGGACCACTATTAGGTATAACTGACTCGTGTTTTTCCCGGTAAACCACTAGGAGTTCTCATAAACATATGTGACAACTACCTTAATGACGACTTACTATGCTGTAAGTACTTTAAGGCCCGGGCTTTATAGTTCGGACCACTATTAGGTACAACTGACTCGTGTTTTTCCCGGTAAACCACTAGGAGTTCTCATAAACACATGAGACAACTACCTTAATGACGACTTACTATGCTGTAAGTACTTTTAGGCCCGGGCTTTATAGTTCGGACCACTATTAGGTACAACTGACTCGTGTTTCTCCCGGTAAACCACTAGGAGTTCTCATAAACACATGAGAAAACTACCTTAATGACGACTTACTATGCTGTAAGTACTTTTAGGCCCGGGCTTTATAGTTCGGACCACTATTAGGTACAACTGACTCGTGTTTTTCCCAGTAAACCACTAGGAGTTCTCATAAACACATGAGACAACTACCTTAATGGCGACTTAGTATGCTGTAAGTACTTTAAGGCCCGGGCTTTATAGTTCGGACCACTATTAGGTACAACTGACTCGTGTTTTTCCCGGTAAACGACTAGGAATTCTCATAAACACATGAGACAACTACCTTAATGGCGACTTACTATGCTGTAAGTACTTTAAGGCCCGGGCTTTATAGTTCGGACCACTATTAGGTACAACTGACTCGTGTTTTCCCGGTAAACCACTAGGAGTTCTCATAAACACATGAGACAACTACCTTAATGACGACTTACTATGCTGTAAGTACTTTAAGGCCCGGGCTTTATAGTTCGGACCACTATTAGGTACAACTGACTCGTGTTTTTCCCGGTAAACCACTAGGAGTTCTCATAAACACATGAGTCAACTACCTTAATGACGACTTACTATGCTGTAAGTACTTTAAGACCCGGGCTTTATAGTTCGGACCACTATTAGGTACAACTGACTCGTGTTTTTCCCGGTAAACCACTAGGAGTTCTCATAAACACATGAGACAACTACCTTAATGACGACTTACTATGCTGTAAGTACTTTTAGGCCCGGGCTTTATAGTTCGGACCACTATTAGGTACAAGTGACTCGTGTTTTTCCCGGTAAACGACTAGGAATTCTCATAAACACATGAGACAACTACCTTAATGGCGACTTACTATGCTGTAAGTACTTTAAGGCCCGGGCTTTATAGTTCGGACCACTATTAGGTACAAGTGACTCGTGTTTTTCCCGGTAAACGACTAGGAATTCTCATAAACACATGAGACAACTACCTTAATGGCGACTTACTATGCTGTAAGTACTTTAAGGCCCGGGCTTTATAGTTCGGACCACTATTAGGTACAACTGACTCGTGTTTTTCCCGGTAAACGACTAGGAATTCTCATAAACACATGAGACAACTACCTTAATGGCGACTTACTAAGCTGTAAGTACTTTAAGGCCCGGGCTTTATAGTTCGGACCACTATTAGGTACAACTGACTCGTGTTTTCCCGGTAAACCACTAGGAGTTCTCATAAACACATGAGACAACTACCTTAATGACGACTTACTATGCTGTAAGTACTTTAAGGCCCGGGCTTTATAGTTCGGACCACTATTAGGTACAACTGACTCGTGTTTTTCCCGGTAAACCACTAGGAGTTCTCATAAACACATGAGTCAACTACCTTAATGACGACTTACTATGCTGTAAGTACTTTAAGGCCCGGGCTTTATAGTTAACCACTATTAGGTCAATTAATGGAAATTAGTTGTTCTTTCACACTGGCCGTGTGTAGGCTAAATTGTGGAAACGTAGAGTCAGACAATGTTAATATTTACTGCAATTCTACGTATAGATAGTCTTTCTCCAAACATTTTTCAGTATTGTTATTTAAAATGCCCCATACGTCATATCTGACCACCTGACTATTAATGTTTAGAAAATCTCCAGGAATAATTCCTTAAGAAACGTATTTAGCCATTTTTAACTCTTTGAAGTACATTTCTTTTATTAAATTGAAAAATACTTTGTGTTCATAGGTTTTCGTTGTGACAGAACGAAAAATATTTGTACAGATATGTAGATATATAACGACGGCATTTCAATGAGGAATGATCATAACTTTTTTGACAGCGTACCTTTACTCATCCTCATAATTTTTAAGGTCCTTCTCAAAATAATCTCCCCTGAATGCAATACACTTGTCCCAGAGTTTCAGCCAGTCTTCAAAGACATGCTGGAAACCATTTTTAGAGAGATCCTTCAAAATCGCCTCCGCAGCCTTCACCACTGCTTCTGATGATGGATAATGCCTCCCACGAAGGCGTTTCTTTACGTTAGGGAATAGAAAATATAATATAGGATTAAATCCGGACTATAGGGAGAGTGAGGGATGCACTTCACGTTGATTTTTGCGAGATATTCAGCAACAACACTGGCAATATGCGGCCGCACATTATCGTGGTGCAGCATCCAGCCTGCTTCAAGGAAATGGGATCTTTTGGGCCTGATATGGACTTGCAATGTTTTCAGGACAACCCTGTAGTATTGGCCAGTTACTGATGTGTGTGCAGGTACAACATGCTGATAAACCATTCCATGAATATCAAAGAATGAGATGACCATAACTTTCCCAGCAGAAGCAACCATTTCTGCTTTTTTGAAGGTTGGTGATGAAGTAGATTTCCACACTGTGCTTTGCTGTTTGCTCTCAGGATCAAAATGATGTAGCCAAGTTTCATCAGCAGTGATTACGTTTGAAAGAAACTCCGGATCTTCCTCTAACATCAACTTTAACGGCCCTAAGAGTTGCTAGCCAAATTATGGTTTTAAAATTGTTTTCTTTGCATGACCCGAAAAATGAAAAACACCTCATTTGAGAAACATATAGGTACTGTAAAATGCCAACCACTAGGAAGAAATATTTTAGAAAAGTCAATTGAAGAAACGTCTCTTTTTCACAAATATAGTATTTTAATTAGATATATGTTTCTCAGCAGTAAGATTTGGAGTTTTCTGTACATTATAGTTAGGTCATTCATATGAAATGAATTTTATAGACTATTCTTAAATAATTCAATATACATTAAAAATATTTGGTATTAAATAAAAGATTATTTCAGGAAAATATTTTGTTCATTTGCTAACTTAATTTTCGTCAGTTATGAAAGTAATTGTTAAATGAGTTGAATGTAATTTTTTTTTAAAAATTAAAGTTTTCGAAAAATGTTTTATTTAATGAATATTTTGTGGTCATGCTTTATGTGTTTCAAGATTTTTGATTTTGAATTATGCTGTTTACTACGGACGCATATATAGAATTAATAAAAAATGAAATTTAAATTCACGGCTTCTCAAAACATGTATTTGCAATGAAATTTTGATATCGAATTTTTAAGTGGAATACAATACTATCTACTTTAAGTAAGTGTAGTAGAATATTTACTCCTGCAGGCTCCTCTTTTTTACAAAATATTGCTTCAAATCCACATAGAGCAATGTTTCAGGTGTTTTTTCAAAGCATAGCAAGGGCTTATAGTCCATAACATATTATCTATGAAAGCGACGGCGTAAGGGCTTAGGTTTTTTATTTTATTATTTCATAGGTAATGACAAATTCAAGTAAGATGGTTACATCTAATGTAATCTTCCCGCTAAAGTTGATAGGCTTCCTCCCTTTGAGTTTCTTATAGTTAACTTTTAAATTCCATTTTGCTATACGATTTTCTTTTATTCAGCTGCTATGGCAGCAAATGTGTACTGTAAAGCAGGCATTTTATGGTTTCCGTCATTTCGAAATGTCGGGCGCCATACCAGGGTGCTTTGTTTCGCGCTTTACGTCATAAAATACTAATATAAGGGTAGTAACATTATTTTTATGTATCAGACTATGCTCCATGGAAATATCTCTGAGTTCATCAGCAATTTGTTTATGCCATGTCTTTTAGCATTTCATGTTCCCTATCCATATACCTGGCTTTACAAAACTCGCTTTATTCACAATTGGGAAGCATAATCATAATCATAATCATCATCATTAATCTTCAAGATAGGCCAGATAGGCCTGTTTCGGCTCAGAAGGGATCTTCCCAGCGTCTCTGTGGTTTTCCAATATCTCCAACACAAACTGGTTTATACTGCAAGGTCTGTTTGGTGAGTCTTTCTTCTGGCATTCGAGAGAGATGTTCTTTCCATTTCAGTTTGTACTCCCTGAGTTTGTCATTTAAAGTAAATGCTTTTAGTATTTCTCTTATTGTTTCACTTTTAATGTGATCTTTAAGACTACAGCCAGCTACGTACATCAAAAATTTCATTTCAGCCGTTTCAATTATTCTTTTATCAGTTCTGTTCAAGGTCCAGGTCTCTGCTCCATAAGATATAACAGGCACTGCCATAGTTTTATAAAACTTTAATATGGTATCTCTTCTTCTTTTGTTTTTCAATGTTCGTTTTATAGTGCCACATGTGTTTTGAAATTTATAGATCCTTTGTTTTAAATATCTGTCACATTCATAGGAAATATCACATCCTAAGTAATTAAAATATTTAACTTGTTCTAGTATTTTGTTTTTCGAGGAGCATTTTGGACCATGTTGGGTATTTACCAATAAAAGCTATCACTTTCGTTTTCTCTGCTGAAATGATAAAATTATACTTTGACACTGTTTAGTCGAGTTGGTACAAAGCTATTTGTAATCTGTCTTCAGTATCTGCCAGAATGACCTGATCATCTCCAAACAAGACTGTATTTAAGATTGTACGACCTAACTTAAAATCTACTTGCAACTGAGCTTGCCATTCGGCAACTGCTGTGCCAATATAAATGTTAAAAAGAGTTGGCGACATTGGGCAGCCCTGTCTTACACCTAGGTTGATAGTTTCTGTCTTAAAACCATTATCCATGCTAATACAAGTCCCTTCGTACATTCTCTTTATCATTAAAATTAAATGTTGAGGATATCCGTTTTCAGTCATTAAATCCATAGCTTTTGCCGTGTAACTTTGTCAAATGATTTTACGTAATCAATAAATAATATATGGGTCTCTAAATTAAATTCCCTTCTCTTTCGTATTATTTGTTTTATTGTTAAAACGCAATCATTGCAGGATATGCCTTGCCTGAATACGTAGCATATGGGAAGCGTAATATAAACTATAATTTTCTGGTATATGTACTTGATGACATACTTTAGAGGTCTGAATAGGATTACAAAAGTTCTTACAATTGAACTTAATTGCTACTTTTAAATTAAGAGATAAGCGATAAATGAAAATATTAACTAATATTAAAGAGTAAGTATGTGGTTTATACAAAATGACCAAATTTAATCTGTATGCATCTGGGTACCTTAACAGAATTCAATGCTGATTTGTATTTTAGTAATAGTAGTACCAGGTGAGTCAGCCGCGCCTAAGTTTTTTGGAAGGTAGGCCAATTCAGAGGAAGAGTGGTTTAAGGAACAAAACGTACTGCTGGCTAAAGTACACCTCAAAAACATACGACTGCTTTACTGAGAGTGAATTCCGGTTTTCACGCGATTTTACAAACTTTGATTTGGAGTACGCATGCCTAAGTAATTCAGTAAACGCCTCGGAAAAAATTGACGTATCATATAAGTACACTAACATCGTCAGTTAAAAAGAAACTGACGGATTCTTCAAACAGTTTATTGCAGTGTGTAGGGTTAATAGTTATTGCATAAATATATTACACCAGGGGAGTCAGCTGCCCCTTATTCTCGAGTTTTATGCAATCCTCATTTTATACTCCAACATGAAAATATCGACCCCATTACTAGGTTCTACCCGCGTATGTAACATGGATGTTAAACACTCAATGAAATTAGTACTAATATAGATGTTATCACATCGCCTGTCATATATTCGTAATTAGACAGTTGACGTTCGCACGTCTGTAAATGTTCACTGGAACAAGCGAATACTATATGTTAGACGGAATGTTTATCTCACACGTTACTAGGTAGCTCAGTTAGAACTAGCGATGTCATCTGTCTGCTATGAAAGTGGTTCGAATCCCCTGCATAGATATATTAACTTTTCACCACGTAATAATCACAATTTACAAGTATTATTCCGAAAAAAATTATTATTTTTAATTTTTGTATTTATATTTTTGTAATTTTTATGTTTCTTTATTGGTGAACTACAAGTAGGTAGTTGTTGAAACGCCTGTAGGTATGTGCAATTGAAATGAGGATCATTAATACACATTTGAAGACAGAAAACATGGATATTACAGTATCAGAGATCAACATGGAACTTAAACACAATTTTGCAGATATAGAATTATTGTGCTATATAAAATGTCGTTTGAAATTGGTATGTTTTGTGACGCTAGAATGGCACTTTTTCTATTCCTGGAATATGACTCCTCTAACGAAGCAAGTGCTCGAACTGACGACCTTCTTGGGTAATGCACGCCCTCAGGGACTTTATAATTAAATTATTGTGAATTGGGTTCCCAGGTTTTGATGAACATAAAAGTATAATAATTACAGTACTGAGATTTGATCCTGTGTCATTGGGGCTTAGGGCATAGAAGAGGTCATAATCGTATTCAGCTATTTCGAGACTTGCCTGAAAGCACGTTCTGAGTTCAGTAGTACGATTTGTGTTCGTGGCGCTATGCCATGGCCACCTCGCGAGTTTTCGTGCTTGATTTAGCCCTTCAAAACAGTTGTAATCATTTTCTGGGCGTTTTGATACCATCTCTTAAATGGCAAAAGCTCTTGCGCATGTAAATTGAGATGCTCGAGACGTAGTTTACACAAAAATGTAAATAAACCGTTGTTTACCGTTTTGACTGTACACGTCCATGATGGATGAGGCGTGTCTCTATTTTTTCCCCTAATTTTTAGCAGCAACTCTAAGAACAAAAATCCGTTACTTTATTTTAGCTGACTTTCGCAGTGTACTCACCTTTTTCGAGCCGTTTACTGAATTACTTTGCCTGGTATCCTCAATAAAAGGTTTGTAAAATCTCCTACTAACCGAAATTCGCTCTCAGCGAAGGAGTCGTATGTTTTTTAGGTGTATTTTAGCGAGCAGTACATTTTGTCCCTTAAACCACTATTCCCATGAATTTTGCACATTCCTCTCTCTAAGAACGTCTTGCAATACAGTTTAGTAAAAGTACAACTGGACTAAGGCTCACTTGCCAATTGATGGGTGGCCTACCTTACAAAGAATAAGGTGCGGCTGACTCACCTGTTATATACGCACATACAGGGGCGGTTCCTCCATAAGGTTGCAGGTTTGCGCTACACCCACTAATTCTGAATATACAACAGGTGCATTTTGCACATTAAAGCTGTACTTGTTTGCATTGTTTTATATACAAACATGTTTCAATTACGCTTATCGTCTGTAGCTGCCCATGACTGCAGAAGTCGAAATAAACAGTGATTAGCTGTAGGAGCCGCAGGTTTGCAGCGAAGAGTTAACCTAAGATTTCGCCCAAATGTAGGCTCTCTGAGGGGTTTGCGGGAAGGTGAAGAGATGGAAGTGGCTTCTTATATTTTGCTTAAATGGAGGTTTATAAACCTAGCTCCTCCTACTCTTAGCAACGGCTATAGCGTGACCTTCAGGCTTAGCTTCTGTGTGCTCTGCTTTTCGAATACAGGGAGAATTTAATTAAATGCATGGAGGTTATTCAGAAGTGAGCTCTGTTAAACAACAACGCCACACTTCTTCAGGATTCTGGGTTTATGGCCACTTTGAAAGATTGTAACTTTGTATTCTGGCTGTCTTTCCTCTACAAGATCATGCCACATGTGGACATTTTGTACAATCAGCTGCAGAAACGAGACTGCAATGCAACATTTGCCATAGCCCAGCTAAACGCATTTAAAAGGGAAGTGCAAAAGATAAGAAATAGCGTGGATATCAAGGAATACGAAGAAACTGCAATTAAGAGGAGAAGAATAGAAGATCATGATGTGAAAAGAAGGGAAGCTCTTGAAGTATGTGACATTCTTAGAGAAGCAAAGGACAGATTTAGCTTCACGGGGCATCTGGTAGCCTCAACTTTGTTTCATCAAGAAGATTTCTAAGACATTTCCAGAGGATTCCCTTAGAGAAACAATAAGGTACTATCCTTTTATCATTGGAACAAAAATTCGTAGAGAACTGACTGTAATTTACAGTCGAGAGGAATTTCGTGGAATTCCCGGCGCTTTGTGCTTGATGGACTTCAATAAGGAAAACAATTTATGAGCTACATTCAGCGAATATGTCAAACTCCTACGAGTACTGTTAACTATGCCAATGTCTACCGCTGAAGCAGAATGCTGTTTCTCAACTTTAAGAAGAATAAAAACTTTCCTTAGGAACACAATGTCACAGGACCGATTGTCAGGATTAGCAATGCTTTCAATTGAGAGAGATTTTGTTATGAAGATCAGCGATTTCAACGCAAAAGTTATCGATAGATTCGCTAGGTCTAAGGAGAGTACAGCAGAGAATCTGTATAAATAGGTGAGTCAATACTACTCTGTATTTTATTTTTCCTTTGTGCACCACCAATAATTTAACCCACCAGCCGCCACTGCGCACATAATGCGTAAGCCAAAGCGAACATTTTGGAAAGTGGTGAAGAAGCTAATCTACTGAAAGTTTTTGTTTGGATTTGTAAGCTCAGGAGATAGGTGTGCTTATGTGATTACGTTGTGTAATATGTAAGCTTGTTAGGTAAGTTAGGAGTTCACATGACTTCAATAACTCAGGTTGTGGCATATTTACTGCGACAGCTATGTATACAAACCCATGAACCAGACATATGTTCTCTTTCTATCGTATAACAACTGCATACCTTGCACACGTACTTGGGGCGCTGACAATCTTTCAGCAGTGGAAACGGAAACCTTTATACACATTAAAGTTGGGATTCCAAAATCACAGCTCAACTCACTCTAAGGTTAATTTGATTTTCCAGAGACAATATAGGAAAGCTAATAATTCTGACACCTGCTGAGGAGGAAGAAAGGAAAAGAGACACAAAGGGAACTAAAGACAAAAGGCAGGTATGCCAAATATGAAGGTTACTCATAAGGAATGAGATCCTGCATATATTTTTATTTAGATTAGCTTATTTATTGTGCTTATTCCAAAGTTTTACAATTTACAACTTTTGGCTAACTTGTTGCTACCTTCGCCTACATGACACCCTGCTCTTCTGCTCTGCTAGGTAGCTCTTAACCTGCATGCCTCCTTGTTACTTAATTAGTCAATGGGGAGGCGGCCCGGGTTCGGTCCCAGGGGACGCAAAGTGAGATTTGTGGTGGACAACACGGCGCTGGGTGGGTTTTCTCCGGGACCTCCGGTTTCCCCCGCCATCTCATTCCACCGGTGCTCCATCTTCATCTCATGTATCATCAGTGTCACCGCCTGCGGAGCTGTATGTAGTAAAAGCGGGCGTTAAACACTACCCAATAGGCAATGGGGGTTGAGAGTTAATGAAAAGAAAACGAAGATCATGGTTTTTAAGAAAGGTTAGAGATTGCGTAAATATGAGAAATGGGAGATAAATGGAAGAGAAATAGAGGTCGTAAAGAGATTTGATTATTTGGGGATAAGCCTGAGCTGTGATGGTAAATGGACTGAACAGAATAAAATGGCTATAGCAAAAGGTAAAGTGGCCATGAGAATTGTAATAGCATGTTTAAGGAAATTACTTGACATTAACATCAAATGGGTGGAAAGGATGTATACTGCCATAGTAGAAAATAAGATGTTGCATGGGGCAGAGATATGGGGAGTGAATGAAGCATGGGAAGAGGTGGATGTTATTAACAGATCCTTCTGTAAATATATTTTGGGATTAGCGGCAGCTTCACCCAATGGAGCAGTTGGGAAGACATTCAACAAGGGTTGAAATTTTTTCAAGGGTATTGAAATATCTATACAGAGTTGCCAATTTGGAGGACAGCAATATTATCAAGGAATGTTTCCATTTGCAGATGAGAATCAAATGGGAGGAGTCTTGGGCAGAAAAAGTAAGAGAACTGATGGAACAGAGAGGCATGGGACATATTTGGAGAAACGGGGAGTGTTATTATAGGGGCTTTTGGAAAGAGGTAAAATTAAGGCTGGAAAATTCAAATAGCCAAGTTATATTTGCCAATGTAAGGGAAAAAGATCATTGAGGACATATAGGGAAATAAAGACAGTGTGGGGGAGGGAGAAGTACATAGATGTGTGTAATAAGTTAGTGCGAGAAGGATTTGCCAGGGCAAGGACAGGAGTTAGAAATTTGAAAGGTATTATATATGAAAAGGATACAGGGAAATGTCCAATGTGTGGAGAAGGGGATACAGATTGGCATAGTATACTTTATTGCAAACAAACAAAGATATGGAGAGAACAAATTTGGCAACAAAAGTGGGGCAGTTTTAGGGATGGTGGGACTTATTAATAATAAAGAAAATGTTATTGATAAAAGTAGAAAAGAATGTAAGAAATATAGGTGAATATCTGGGGAAAGTTAGAGAGAAATGGTTAAGATTGATGAAGAATAAATAACAATTAAGGACTGGAAAACTAGAACGAGGGATACAAGGTTGAGGGGAGTCATCAATACACGGAAAACCAGGGGTTATGGGTTTTGAGACCGAGACTTGGGACAAGCAGGTAGGTAGGGTATGTTAGATATGAATAAGTCAATTTGTTATTGTGTGCAGAAATGTTACAAATGTCAATGTATCAATGGAATTGTATGTAAAAGAAAGATGAGATATAAACCAAATATTAAGATTAATTAGTCCCATTCTTCCACCTCCTCTTCCCTTCTTATATTCTTTACATTTATGACCCATTTTTCTTTTACTTTCTGCAAGAACTCACCAATACTTCTTACCTTCTTTTCCTCCCTGCCCGTTAACATTTTTGTAGCTACTATCCTCTTCTCTACTTTCTCCCATTTTTCCTCCCAACCTTTTCCCTCCATATTGCAACCTCCTCCTATTCTGTTACATAGTGTTCTATGCTTTCTTTTCCCCCACACAGTTCATAAATTCCCTTTTTCCTACCTCTTATCCCTCTTAGAAATATTGTTCCTGTTCTCATCCAAGCTAACCCTTCTCTCTCTTGCCTTTTGCAGTATTCGACATATGCTTCTGGTCCCCAATTTATTTTTATTTGTTTGTAAAATTGTAATGATTTCAAATTTTCTAGACTTCCCCATATTCCTGTCTTTCTATATCTTCTATTCTGCATTTTACTGATTTACGCAAATCGCTAATTTACCAACATCGCATGTATTCCTTTCCTCTAATCTCCATATATCTCACATTCATATTTTTGCCATAATTTCTCCTATCTCTGCCCACCAACTATTTGAATTCACTAATCTTTTCGCTGTCTCATGCATAATTTCATATTTTCCCCTTCTTCTTTGGCCAAAAACCTATACCAAAATTGTATTATTCTTTCCATTATTCTTTCATTTCTTCTTGTGTTTCCTAATTCTACTAAAGCTACTTCCCTAGGTGCTGATCTTGGTAAGCCTAGTAGCTCTTTACAAAACCTTCTGTAGTTTTGGTCCACCGTTTTGTTTTACTTCATACATTCTTTCTAACCACTTGGTTGTCATTTCTAGCTTATATTTGCATATTCTTATTGCGTTCATTGCCGCCCTTCCTTTTGCTTCAATTTTTCTCCTGTGTGCTCCCCACTTTCTATTGTTATTCAAACTCACTCCTAAGTATTCAAATTCATTGACCACTTCTACCCTTTTGCCATTTAGTACCCATTTTTCATCCTTTTTTAGTTTAACTCCCTTCTTGAAAACCATAACTTTCGCTTTATTTATGTTTATTTTTATTCCCCACTCTTTACAGAATTTCTGGATTTCATGTATTGCCTTCTGCAATCCTACTACTGTTATAGATCCTACCATTAAGTCACCCGCATAAAAATATCAGATTTGCATCTGTGAGCGTAATGATAATGTAGGGATTTTAGGATCTGGAAACGTAGGGCACGAGTAAAATTACTCGTATCTTAAGTAAGCATAACTGTGCGTAAGGCCGAGGTAAAGGCAACTGCGCTTGAATTGATTGCCTTGTTCATCCTCAACCTCAAAACTTTAGAGGTAGAGGCGGCACCAATAATAACTTTCATCACGAGGTTAATAAATCAGCATGCAGTAACGCATCTTGAATTTTAAAATGTGGCATAAATTGGCGCTGCAAAGTGTTTAAGAAGGAATGTTAAATAGATCTGTAAAAGCAGTTTTGCTTAGAATGAAAACATTGAAGAAAGTGATTTCTTATCTCTAGTGGAGTCTCCTTCCTTTGAGATGATAATCCTCTTGCACAACATTTTATATTTCAGGCAGCTTAGACCCGAATTTCAGACACTTGTTATTTAAGGACACTTGGTAGTGATTTTGGATGAAAATATGAATTCTTTGTGCTTAATGTGAATCTACAAAGTTTGGAGAATGTGCCCATTATAAGGTTTTATGTGTTTGTGACAGTTAAGTGTATTTAAATGGGGTTTTAAATATGGCGGTCAGGCTATCACGCCCACTTTTTACTCTGCATTTCCTCTTCTGCTTATAACAAGCAGAATTGTTTAGGGGATGGGGACTCCAAAGGTTTTTAAGGGTGCAAAAACCAATACATATGAACAAGGGGTGCAAGTGAAAAAGCTAGAGTGTATGGACAGATGGAGTCGGACTGAAAAATTAAAAAAAAGCACGAGTCAGTTGGGGAATTTAATGTTATGTCGGCACGATGGCCATAGTAGCTCAAGGGTTAGAGCAGCTGGACGACGTTTTTTTTAACAAAAACAAAATTTATTTGCAGTAACGTAGGAAAGGGGTAAAGGATGGCAGTTATACTTCTGCCAGTTTTGGAGTCCCGCATGAGCACCTCCGTTATTAACGTACCTTTAAATGCTGCCGTACGATGTGCGGGAGCGCGTAGGAGTTGAGTTCCTTGGCCATGACCATGGCCGAAGTCCTGAGCATGGCACGAAGGGGATTATGCGCACTTTATTTAGTGGGTTAGTGGACTTCTGTTGTTGGGGATTGGGGGCATAATGTCTTCTTGCGCGTTCGCGAAGAGAGACAGTAGGATGTTCGGTGTTGATCTGAATTTGATGCTCAACCAGGCGGTGGAGCAGCCTTAGGAGCTGGTCCAGTTTGGCGTCGGTGTTGGTGTGACTCTCCTCCAGCCGTGAGAGCTTTTGCTCCACAGATGAAGAATTGTCACGGTTATGGAGTTGCTGTAGATGTTGTGCCAGATCTATCCGATTTTGAAATTCAGATGGGTGTATGCAGAGCGTTGGGCGATTGCTGTTATCCTCCTAAGTTGGTCGGTCTGCTCTGAGTGGCGTTCTGTGATGTTTACGGTGACTGTCTTTTCCAGTTCTCCAAGCCGTGGTGGAATGTTGAGCACCTTCGAGTGGAGGTCATGGATTTCTTCTCTGGAGGACTGTGTAGCTGTGATGGAGTTCTCCAGAGAGGTGAGCCGGGCTCCGATGTTCTGCACCTCCCTCCGAAGTACCTGAAGGGCTTCCCTCAAGCCATCTTGAGGAAGGGAGGTAGGTGCTGATGTCGGAATTGAGCGAGGTACGTGTTCCCTGGTTGTCGCTGTGTTGCATTGTGATGGATGCCTCGGTCTGGGGTAGCGTGGGCACTATGGCTGACCTGTGAAATGACCTATGCCATTGCAGAATGCACAGTATCAGCGTCGGTGCCGTAGATCGTGGCTTCTGCACTCGGTGGTGAGGCATCGTGACCCACAGTAGTGACATCTCGGAGGAGCTGTGCACCTGGAGGCGCAGTGGCCGTAGTCGCAGCATCGCCGACAACGGACGTGACGCTTCAATTTGCTTGCCTCGATTCTGAGGCAGCGCCCTAACAAGGGCAGCCCCGTCCTCAGCGCAGCATCCTGCTCCAAGTGGTCGGCTAGATGCAGGTGAACTAAAGTGGTGGTGCCCATTCTCGTAAATATCCTGTTGGCTCTCCAGGCTGAGGGCCACATCTGCTTCGCGGCGGAGAGGACGAATCTGCAAGGTAGGTCCCGCGGTACCCCGCAGATGACCAGGGTGCAGGATCCTGCAGACGTTGCTGGTGCTGGTGCACAAAAGAGCACTCGTTGTTTTGTGTGCTGTGCAGCAGCGGCGTAGGATAGCCGTTGTGCAGTAACACTAGTAGATGGTGCCTATTGTGCTTCTGCGGCTGGAAGGTCTGATGACTGCGTGTCAGGTGCTGGTTGGGCTGTCGGCTGCGTTGCGTTGGTCGATGCTCAGTGGGCTGGTGTGGGCGAGCTGCCCGCCTGCTGTGGCGTACTGTGCGAAGCTCAATCGGCGATCCTCCAAAACAACGTTCTCCACTCGTTGGATCTCTCATGTCGTCAGACCGCCTGGTGCGAGGTCGTGACTGTCTTGGTTTGCTGTCACACGATGTTCTGCCTTCATTGAACTATCGTACCCAGAAACGCACATTAGACACATCCATGGTACCATCAGCACAAGCCTCACTCAACTGGAAATGAATTTCAATAGGTGATACACCACGAAAATTGAGAAAACGAATGATTACACGCTGTTTTCGCAATGAAAACGTCGCCATTTTAAGTCCTAACTCTCGTCCCTGCCACTAGAGTTCTATGCTCTGTACAGTGCTGCAATCTCTGTCACAAAGAGTCCACGTGTATTAAAAAAAGTAACAGAAGTTCCTATCTGGTCCTATTCCTGAAAAAAACTAGGTAGTGTTGTAACTTGAACGCACCTCGTTTTCTACAAATGATGTATGCAGTAGCTGTGCGGGTGTTCCCCTTTATATTACAATTTACACCAATTTATTAGCGAAATATGTATACGTTTTAGCCCTATAATTGATATTTACGCGAACATATAGTGTGCGCGTAGATACCTAGTTTCTGTAATGACCTCTGTACGAGTTTAAACTGGGCCGATGGTCCCGTGTGTATAAGGCAATAGACTGAATGAAAACTATACCAAAGAAAGATTTACTGGTGTAGAGCGCAGAAAGGGGATATCTTAATTTAGTAGAGCTCCATGTACCAGGGTAGAAGGGAAGTTACAGGCTGTAATTGGAATGTGAATAAGGGTGTGGTTACACCCCGGGAGATAAAGGAGTTTTTCAATCTGTGCAAAGGACACGTCCTACACCAACTTGGGATTCCAGCCTTCGTTTTGTTGTCACAGAACGTGCACCTTAGAGGCTGCCTGCTCCACGATTAGCAAAGTACTGAAATTTTGCCGATACTTTTCAAAGATATAATGTTAAAGTTTTATAACCGAGCGAAATGCGGTACACTCCCGGAACTTGAAGTCCAGTTTGTCTTTCCTCGCATTCCCTGTAAATTTGGGACACCTTATATAGGACAAACTGGAATGAATGAATAATGAATGAATGAATGAATGAATGATGTTTATGGGCACTCAATGGCACGGTCATCAGCGCCCTAAAAAAGCAAAAACCATATAAAACAGGTGGTAAAAAAGTTAAAATAAATCCATCATAAATAAAATAAGATAAAAGACAGGCACGTCAGTGAAAACTAAAAGAGACTTAAAACCATGAAACAATAGAAATGTTTAAAAATGTAAAATACAGAATAGGGATAAAATGTCTAAAAAAAAAACAAGATACTTGAGATTAAATTCTAAAATCCACAGCTGAAACAAACGCTAAAACTTTTCCCACCACCGTTTCGTCATCCGCGAGGATCTCCGCCAAGCTGGCCGGCAGCTGGAGAGACCTGCGGAGACGTGCCAAGCTAAAACAACCTAAAAGCAGGTGACGGACCGTCAGGTCAGCACTGCACAGTGGGTAAACGGGAACCGGGGTCCTATTCAATAAAAAGCTATGGCTAAAATAACTGTCCAATGCGCAACCGAGCCAAAGTAATCTCCTCGCGACGAGATGACCGACTGGAGGTAACCCAGGGGATCGGAAGTTCTTTAACAGATCTAAGTTTATTATTGCGGAAAGCCAACCACTCTTCCTGTCAGCAGGTTTGCACAGCTCTCCGCAATACGGCCCTAAAATCTTCCGATGTCACAGGTGGTACTCGAACTCTGGGCTTCATGATAGCCGTCTTGGCTGCCGAATCCGCCATTTCATTCCCCCGCAAGCCTACGTGATCAGGGATCCATGCACATACCACGCTAACGCCAGAAGCGTGTAAAACGTGGAGGGCATCCTGTATCCGCTGCACAATAGGGTGATAGTTGTACAGCTGCCGTAGGCTTTGTAGTGCACTGAGGGAATCACTTAGGATTAAGCAGTTCCCCAACTTTCGTCGACGTACGTGTAAAATGGCCCGGTATATTGCTGAAAGCTCTGCCGTAAAAATGGAAGTACTGGTGTGGAATCCGAATGTATACGGTTCGGTTCCACACACGTAAGCGGAACTTGGAAGTCCAGTTTGTCTTTCACCGCATTCCCTGTGAATGTGGGACACCTTATATAGAACAAACCGGAAGGACCATCACTACTAGAACAAACGAACATCAACGGAGCGTACGTTTAATGCAACCTGAGAAGTCTGGGCTGGCAGAGCATTGTTTTGATAACGACCATAGAGCCAATTTTCGGGAGACGACCATCTTGGCAAAATGCAACAGTTACTGGGAGCGGAGAATTAAGAAGTCTTTTGCGATTTCCTCTGAAAGGAGAAAGCTTAATCGTGATGATGGATTTCAGTTCAGCTCCTCTTGGAAACCGGCCTAAAAAGAGGAAATCCGTCGAATTAAGAAGCAAAAATCAATTCGAGGGTCATTCAATAAACAACCGAACTAATTTAATTTTTTTTGGTTCCATTTATACCCCGCCCTGGACTATGGCAGTTTTATTTATGGCGCAGCGACCGCCTCTAAACTTCGCCTTTTAGACACCGTACATCATACTGGCATCCGCCTTGCCACAGGAGCTTTCCGCACCACTCGAGTCGACTGCCTGTATGCAGAACCAGGCGAACCTCCACTCTATATTCGTCGCTCGCTGTTACTCTGCTCGTACGTTTCGAAGTTGGCAAGTTATCCCAATCATCCTTGTTTTAAACCAGTTCTGTGTCCAGATTTAGCCCTGGTTCTCGGACACGCCCCATGGGAATAAGATTTCGGGATCTCCTACATTCGCATGGCGTTCGAATGCCTCGCGTGGAGAGGTCGTCCATCTGCCCTTATCCTGCATGGCAGCTCAATCGTGCGCGGTTCGATCTCGCTCTTTCAAGCAACTCTAGACTCGCTACTCCACATTCGGTGTTCCAACAACTTTTTGCCGAACTACTGGGCCATTACCCTAACTATGTTCCGGTCTTTACAGACGGTTCTCAGTTAGGTAGCACTACGGGTTGCGCGTTCTTCATTAACGGTGAGGCTCATAAATTTCGCCTTCTGGACTCCACTTCGGTCTTCTCAGCAGAGCTGTATGCCATCTTCTATTTGCTCCTTTTTATTTGCAAGTTAGCTCCTGACTCTTTTATTGTTTGCACTGATTCTCTAAGTGCTCTTCAGGCCTTGCAACAGCACACTGCCACTCACTCCCTTGTTTTAAAAATACAGGCCCAGATCTCGCAAATGCTCAGTCGCGGATACCATTTTGTTTTTACTTGGACCCCAGGCCATGTGGAGATTTCCGGGAACGAGGAGGCGGACGCGGCTGCTAAGTCCGCTTGCCGTTTGCCCCGGAGCTTAACAACTACGGTGCCATACCAGGATGTGCAACGTTTTTTCCGTTTCCAACTCCTATCTGCTTGGCAGCAGATCTGCTCCTGGACAACTTTGGAAGGCACACAACTCCGGCAATAAAGGAGAGCGTACAACCCTGGCCAACTTCCTGCAGGGATAACCGGCGATTGGGCACACACGAGCGACTCATGGCCATTTGTTAAGAGGGGAACCGGCCCCTGTGTGTGCTCCGTGTGCAGTACGCCTCACTGTGCGGCACGTATTCCTTGATTGCCCGCAGTACGCCCGCGTTCGCCATTCAGTAGGCATTCGGTTAAGGCACTGTTGCCGAAATCGGTTTTAATAAGCAAGTATAACTTGCATTTTATATTTGTTAATTTTAGAGATTTTAAGTTATGTCTTGGGATGGGTTTTTATGTACTTTTAATAGTTGAGTGTTTTTATTTTATTTTAAATTTTAGCTTAATTTGTGTAGCTTTTAGGTTTTAGTGTTGACTTCTGGCCCACATGACCTTGTTGTCGATGGGCCCTAAAACACCACACACTCACTCACTATACCCCGCCTTTAACTACAATGGTCATATCGGCGGCTGTTCTCCTTTGGAACACGTTGAAGGTGTTAACTCGTAAACGTTAGGTTTTCATTATTAGATCACGCACACACATTCATACTTCCAGACTCTGGGGAAGATGAGGAATTATGCCCAACCCCACCGCCGGGAATCGAACCCGGGACCCCTAGCACGGCAGGCAGGTGCTCTACCGACTGAGCTACGGGGCCAACCTAATTTAATTGTATTCTAAACAAATTACCCTTGAGCGCCGTGGCTGCTAGTGGTGGAAAGGTGAATCCCTCCTCCAGCAGTGCTATGAGTGCCAGTCGTGCACAGTCAGTTAGTTGGGAGTTAGAGCCCGATGCGTGAGGTCGTGTTTACTGCACCCACAATGAAACTGAAATTGCACCAACGGTCATCAATAAAGTTTTGTGTTTTGATGGACAAAACTCCTACAGAAACCTCTGAAATGGTGCAGCAGACAGAAAAGGTCCAAGCTTTCAGCAAAACACAGGTCTTTGAGTGGTATAAACGTTTCAAAGGAGGTCATGAAGACCTACAAGATTCTCCGCGCCTTGGAAGATCCGTAACAGTAAAAACGGAAGTCAATTTGTCTGTTGGAACAGTAGACGACATAATTCCCAATGATCTTGGCTATCGAAAAGTTGCAGCGAATTGGGTACCGCACGTGCTGAGGGCTCAGCGCGTTATGACGTGTCAAGAATGGCTAGGAAGGTTACGACGGGAGCCAGAGTGTCTGAAAGGGGTCATCACCTGTGACGAGAGTTGGTTCCACCATTACGACCAGTTAACAAAGCAGGCATTCATCGAGCTCTAGGCCTAAGAAAGCAAAAGTTTAGAAAAGTGCAGGAAAGATCATGCATCTCGTACTCTTTGACAAACAGGGCATTCTGTATGAACATGTTGTAACTAATTAACACACAGTAACTACTGCTTACTATTGTGACGTACTGAAGGGGCCACTGAAGAAAAAATAATCGGTAAAAAGCGATCAGATCTCGCAAGGAGAGGATGGGTCTTGCACCAGGATAATGCCCCTGCTCTTCGAGCTCGTGCAACTCAAGATGTCATCGCAGAAATGGGCATTGAGATCATGCCCTCATCCACCTTATTCTCCGGATCTCGCATCATGCAGTTTTCACCTCTTCCCTAAAGTTAAACAGGAGCTTGTTGGTCACCATATTGAAAGTGATAAGGAGTTGAACAATGCTGTCTTGGGTATCCTGAACAGACTGTCCAAAAATGGGTTGAATGAGTGTTTCGAACAATTAGTAAATCGTTGGAATAATTGTATTTCATCAGAGGGAGAATACTTCGAAAGTGTGTAGGTAAATGTTAGTGAAATAAAGCCGGTATGTGTTAATTAAAAAAAAATAGTTCGGTTATTTATTGAAGGGCACTCGTACAGTTTGATAATCGAGTTAAGTAGTTACGTTTCTTTGACACAATTTTCTATACTGACGCCATTTCCTGACCTGCCATTTAATGGACTGAAAACAGTCTTTTGTTCAGTAATGCGAATTTTGATAGTGTTTTTTTCTTTGTTTATGTTGATATTATATCGAGTATTTCATTTGTGGTTATAACATTTTATAAATATCCTGATGATGGGAGCGATACATGATATCTAATCATCTTTTCACCAGGCTTGCTGCCCAAAGAAGAAAGTGAGCATATTCGTCCCCAGGAAAGCTTAAGGTCTTAATTTAGAAAGGAAATAGTTGATGACTTCGAGTAATTGAACATTTCCAATGACAAAATATATTTTAAAATATGTTATTTGCTTTCCCTATATTGTAATGCACATTGTAATGTACACTATTCGCATTATATTCTATCTGATGTATTTAACATTATTATACTAATAAAAGTGATGTATATTTAACCTAAATAAAGCCAAAAGCTGGGGATAGAAAGAAAAATGAAAAAAAAATAGTAATACAGGCATATATGCACAAAACTATAGCGTGGGCCTGCTAGGCCCCATAGGACCAACAGTGTTCTGCCAAGTCACTGCCTAACGAAGGGTGAATAATATTTTATTTTATAGTTTTTGCGCTATTTCGCATTCACGGTAATTTATACTTTATACTGCTGATGAGTTATACTTCGTGACGATAAATTATGAAAGCTTCTGCAGTAAATTGGTACTTTCAAAAACACAGTTTTACCTAGGGTGGCTTACTAGACAATGCGTATTAAGTATGATCAGTGGGTAATTGAGGGGAAAAAGGGTGGCTACCTTTCCCTCCTCCTAGGTAACCTTCGAAGGTGACCTAATAGATATTGTGGTGAGGAAGAGCGCGGGGAAGATTCAGTGGCGGGTTGTTAAACTATGATCATCTTTAAGGATTGGGCCCTGCGACCCGTTTCGTTCTCTTCAAGAGCCGACTGATCCTTACAGCGTAGAGATGGGCGTCTCACATCTCTCTTTCCCTTCGGCATATAATCTAAAACTCTTCTTGGAAGTCGTTCCGCGTCCATACTTAAAATATGATTTTTCCATTCATTTTTGTTCTTTATTATTTTACTGTTTAAATTAAAAATGTGAAGCTCTTCTCTTATTTTTTGTTTCTTACGTGGTATATTCCTTTATAACCTGCCACGCTTCTCAGAAATCTCATCTCTGCCGATTCTAGCTGTTTGCGTTGGTCCATATTTCGGAACCGTATGTTAACGCCGGGACTGCCATTATCTTATAAAACTTCATCTGTGTTTCCTTTCGTGTTTTCCTGTTCAGCGTTCTTATTATAGTCCCACACATTTGATTGAATCTGTTTAATTTCACCTCCATATCATTGTTGTTATTTGCTACTGCTACTGTGTAGCCTAGATAGTTAAAACTATTAACATGTTCTATTATTTTATTGTTTATAACTATTTTTGCTCTTATGTTGTTCTTTCCTCTAAAAGCCATTACTTTAGTTTTGTGTTCTGAGGTTGAAAGGTTATATGTTTCCGCTATGTTGTTTAAACAATATACTGCTCTTTGCATGTCATCTTCTGAGTGGGATATTATCACTTGATCATCACCAAATAATACTGTATTTAAAATTATGTTTCCATTCAGTATATTTTGTTTTACACTTTGCTGTCATTCTTGTATCATATTATCAATATAGATATAAAAGGGTATAGGCGATAGAGGGCATCCTTGTCGTTCTGGTTTATTTATGTCCACTGATTCCATTCTATATTATTGCTATTGTAGTTTTTTTATACATACCTTGTACAGTCCCTATTAAATGTGCTGGTATTCCATCGATATCCAAAGTTTATCCCTTAAAACCGAATCGAAGTCTTTAACATAGTCAACAAAAAGCATAAATGTATCAAAATTAAGTTCTTTGTCTTTTTCAATTAGTTGTTCCATTATAAATATACTATCCGTGAATGATCTTCCTTTTCTAAATCCGCTTTGGGCCTCATGAAGCCGTGCTTCCGCTATTGTACTTAAATCTTCATGCAACTATTTTAGCATATACTCTATAGACTTCGCACAGCAGACTTATTCCTCTGTAGTTGTCACATTTTTATCTATCGCCTTTCTTAAAATTGGTATCACCAACGCCGTATTTCATTCTTAAGGGATATGCCCATACCTCCAACAAAGGTTAAAAACATCAAGTAATCTGCTATGTAAACACAACGGTGCAAATTTAATTGATCACATCCAGCAGCTTTCTTATCTCCACTAAACTGCTTTATGCTCTTAAATTTTTCGTATGTTATTGGATCTATATTTTCATCCGTGGTGAAAAATTTTACTTCCTGTTCCTTGTTCTCTAAAGTCCACAATTTTTGTAAATATGATAACTATTTTTGTTCTGATACAGGATTTCACTAGAGCTTATCTTGTTATGGGTTGTTAAATTATTTATACATATTTTTATGCACATAATGCGTATTGAATACCATTGTGAATTATACTTTTAAAGCAACATATTAATAATTATTAGTTCATAATTTAAGTTGAGCTCTTATACTTCTTAACTAGTAATTTGTCATGTCGGGCTCTGTAACGGGGCATGTTGATTGTGAGCCACTTGTATTTGTTTTAAAACACAGAGGGTGTAGATGTACCGCAGTAGTCAATGACAGTCAGCTGTTCCCTTGCAACCCCGGGTCGCTAAGGAAACACTAAACTAGGGGAAAAGGAGTGGAGTCGCCCTCAGTTACATTCAATGGAACTGCTGCTCTTCTGTTTGAGTCAACATTTACTTTCAGGATTCGCGTCTTGCAAATTTCTGCTTTAAAATTGGCTGAAAACTTAGTGCTATTGAATAGGTTCCGTTTTTATAAATTTCATTGTTACATTACACAAATATAAATATTTGTTACTAAATCTCCACTTATCTTAAGAAATTTATGTTAATACTTCTTTCTTCTTTGTAATGGAAATAGATTTCGAAGGCAAATCGCATTCGTCCTCAGTCCATCCAAAAAGCAAACTTCGTTGTTAGGGAAATTTCGGTTTCCATGTTTTTCCTTTTGTTATGTTATGTTTTTAGCATTACCAAATTCTGAATACGAAACAAACCTAAAACAGAATCAATTGCCGGTATGTCAAAATTCATTACGCGATGTTTATTCGTTAAAATAAATATTTTTCCCCACATTATTAAATTTATGGAACCATTTAATTGCTTTAATAATTTAACTTCGGGTTTTATTTTAATTATAATCATTTTAATAATTATTATAATAATTGTCATCATCATCATCATCGTCATCACGGTATAAGCCTTGTGGCCCGTCGACTTCAAGGAAATTGATCGGACCATCTCATTCGTGGCCTACCAACATTTCTTCTACCTACAGGTTTATACTTGTATACTATTTGTGGTGTACGGTCTTCGGTCATTCTCTGCACATAATCTTGCCATTTTTGCCTGTATGCAATGATTGTTTCATTTAGACTCTGAATTTCCAATTCTATTCTAATATCCTCGTTTCTTTTCTTGTCTATGAGTCTATAACCTGCCACCTGTCTCAGAAATTTCATCTTAGCAGCCTCCACTTTCTTCTGTTGTGAGATAGTCAAGACCCAGTTTTCACATCCATAAAGCAAGGTTGGGATCGCCATTATTTTATATAGTTTTAACAAAGTTTGACGATTTCAATTTTGAAAGTTCCTTTTATTGTGCCACAAGTTGTTTGGAATTTGTTTATTTTGTTTTGCATATCTCTATTACTGGTATATGACACAATATAGCCAAGATAATTAAAATAACTTTGTTGTTGGATGGATTTATCATTTAAGAAAATTTTTGCTCTCAAATGGTTCGTTCCTATAAAAGCCATTATCTTTGTTTTTTCATATGAAATTTGAAGATTATACTCTCTTGTAATATTATTTAATTCATGTGTGGCTCTTTGTAAGTTATATTCCGTCTCCGCAATTAAAATCTGGTCATCAGCAAACAGCAATGTGTCAACATTTCTCCCCTTTATTTTAAAATGTGTTCTGAGCATAGTTTGCCGTCGTACAACTGCGTCATTAATATATATTTTAAATAGGGTAGGGGACAATGGACACCCCTGTCTTAGTCCTAAATTAATCTCTACTAGGTTATCTTTCTCTGTGGATTTCTCCAATTTAAATTTTGTATTTATATACATACTTTGTACTGTTCCTACTAAATGTTGAGGAAATCCATTTGTAACCATTATTTCCAATAGCAGATTTATTTTTACTTTATCAGAAGCTGTTACATAGTCTATAAAAGCTATTAGAGTTGGTAGATTATATTCTCGTCGTTTCTCCATAATCTGTGTTATGGAGTGAAAATACAATCATTGCAGGAACGCCCTTTTCTAAATCCATTTTGTGAATCATGCAATTTAGTTTCTGAGATTGGAGCAATTCTTTGTGTTATGATTTTTGCATAGATATTGTAACCTGAGTTCAAAAGATTAATTCCTCTATAATTGTCACATTTAGTTCGGTCTCCCTTTTTAAAAATCGGACATATCAATGCAATATTCCATTCCTCTTGTCAATGTATAATAATTGTAATAATTTCAATTATAATTTACTTCAATAATTTATTTACTATTTATTTTTGTTTATTTTATGATGATTATATTGCAGATATAGGAATGAAATAAATCCCGAAGTTAAATTATTAAAATAATTAAATGGCTCCATAGATTTAATAGTTTGGGAAAAGATATTTATTTAAGAAAATAAACATAGCGTAATGAATTTTGACATACCGGCTGTTGATTGTGTTTTTAGGTTTGTTTCGTTTTCAGATGTCGGTAATGCTGAAATTATAACATAACAAGAGAAAAAACATGGTAACCGAGATTTCCTTGACAACAGAGTTTGTTTTTTGGATAGACTGAGGACGAATGTAATTTGCCTCGCAATCGATTTTCATTAGAAAGAAGTAAGAAGTATTAACATCAATTTCTTAAGATAAGTGTAGCTTTAGTAGCAAATACTTATATTTGTGTAATATTTATTGTTTCACTGTCACTAGCTCCATTTTCTAAGAATCCAGTGTTACATATTTATTTGCTAACCATTATTAATGTTAATATGTCTAGGCTGCCATATGCTGCACCTAGCCTCCGTCCCACTCGGACTACTGACAACTTATGGAACAAAAATACAAACATTTTCACCCTAAAACAGTACACGCAAGGTAAGTTGAGCGCTGGATTTACGGTGTGGTGCAGGCAGAGGGGAAGAAGTGAGAGCTAACGCTCTTTTATTTCTGCAGTGTGGTCAACCTTAAATAAACACGCTTCAGCAAGATAGCGTGTCACATAAGCGAAGATATCTCAAGTAACGTTGCATCCTCTGAAAACATTCCTTAGTTTTGCCCACACCAGGTCAATTACATTCAGATCACAGTTATACGGAGGTAGACGAATAATAATGTGTCCCCTTTCGAGAGCCATAACATCCACAAATGTCCATAAAAATATAAATAATTTTCAAGCAAATGCTGATGTACATTGCCACCACACTCGTAACAAGGATAAACTGCCGCACCAAACAAGCCTTTATGAAGGAAGTTATAACTACAAAGGGATAATGTTATATAATAAACTTCCAAATTCATTTAAACAAGCTGCATCATTAAAACACTTTAAGAATAAGGTTAAGAAATGTTTGCGTGCACACTGTTTTTATACGGTTAATGAACTTGTAGAACTATAACCATGTAAATGAGAACTGGGAGCATAGTACATTCACAAACCTGTAATATTCATATTATGACATTTCTTGTAGTAAATTAGTCTGCAAATACCACATGAAACCATAGAAAAGCTGCTTACTGTGTATATTGTATGTAATCAATTTGACTTTATGTATATACTGTATTTATACATTTTGACTTGTCTCATAACATGTATATGTTGCCAAGGAGGAAGTAAAATTCTAATTCTAACATACGATTGTTGTAAAGTGGTTAGCTAATTAACCTCGAAATTGATAAAAATGAAATATGGCGGACATGATAAAGCTTAGCATATTAGCCATGAGATGTCAATGTCTAGCGCATTTCAAATTTGAATGTTGTCATCTATGTTTACAGAGTTAAACGAAACTTACCGAATGAGGACTTGGAGCCCGATCGCTCTTTTTATCGCGCACATATAGTTCATCTGCACGAAGAATCTGCAGTTTTTCTACACACAAAGGTGGGTGGGTGACTATGTACAAATTCGCAGCACTACAAAACCGCGTTCATTCCAAAGTTATATGACGTCTTTGCCTTGTGCTAACTTTTGTAACCTAGTGTTAGCTCCTAGGGGATAGCCGTACCGCAACACAGGTGTGTCGGAGAAGTTGCCTTACCAGCACGGCGTTTAAACTGAAGTGTAAGTACGCACAAACTACTGAGGTATTTCTTAAAGCTGCCGCGTATTCGTGCTCTGATGTACGCGAAAGACGCCATGCAAATCTATAGCTGGTATAAGACACCTGCTTTCACCAGCAGACTACTGATAAAGCTAGTGAGTTAGATAACAGATGACTAATCTGACACCCTTTACAGGACATAATATGCTACACAGGGAACTTTTAATTCATACGAGGGCTGTTCAATAAAAAATGATCATAATTTTTTACGGTCATAATTTTTCGCACTAAAATTCAGTCTTATCATATTCTGTTAGCTTAATGTAAAACAAACACGCCGTAGTAGTTTCATTGTTGGTACTCCTGGCTCCCGCCTGTGAGAAACAGGCAACTTCAGACATGTTCAGTATCGCCTACCGCTGCAATGAAGATAACATGCAGTTAAAGTTGATGTTAGAGGAAGATCCGGAGTATCTTTCAAACGTAATCACTGCTGATGAAACTTGGCTACATCAGTCTGATCCTGAGAGCAAAGAGCAAAGCTCAGTGTGGAAATCTCCTTCAAGACCAACCTAGTTCAATTAGTTCAATTAGGGAAGTGGGAGCCACATTCTTTGTTCCATGACGTGGCCTGTTATGCTTGTTGTATAGCCGAATACAGCTCTCCCGGAAAACAGTTTTAGACTTCAGTCACTCTAAGTAGAAAAGATTCCCTTGCAGGCAGCCCTGGTGCGGCGTTGAGGCATGTTTGGAGCATGCGCAACAGTTTTCACCCTCGCGCTGCTACCTGGAGTGATTTCAACTGGTTTGCGTACCAGTGCAAACGCCACGCGCTGATGTGCTTTTGAAACAAAATGTCATTTTCTTAATATAATGTATCTCAAACTAGTTTAATCTTGGCGTAAACACTCTTCTTTCTCTGCTTACGAAGGTGATTGTCTCTTCATTTGACGAAAATCTGTGTCCTCCGAGCGCAATTTTCAGATGAGGGAACAAAAATAAATCGCTTAGGGCTAGATCTGGTGAGTAAGGTGGATGGTCAAGCAGTTCAAACCCTAATTGTTGGATTTTCGCCATTTCAACCGCTGAGGTGTGAGACAGTACGTTGTCTTGGAGAAACAGGATTTTATTTTTTTGTAAATGTGGCCGTTTTCCCGCATATTATGCCTTCAGCTTGTCAAGTAATGATGCGTAGTATGTTCCTAATGGTTTTCCGTTTTTGAAGATAATTGATTAAAATAACTCTATGACTATCCCAGAAAACAGTCACTATCACTTTGCTAGCCGACAAAAAAAAAAAAAAAAAAAAAAATACAGTTTTAGCATCTTTTGTACGCGGTTCCCCCTTTGCAGTCCACTGTTTGGACTGTATTTTTGTTTCGGGCGTATAATGGTGCATCCTAGTTTCATCTACAGTAATCAATTGGCGCCAAAACGTGGATTTATTGCGCCTAAACCGAGCCAAGGGAGGGTTGGAAATGTTCATTTGAACACGCTTTTGGTCTAACGAGAGCAAACGCGGCATCCAACGCACAGACACTTTTCTCAGGTCTAAATGTTCACAAACATGTTCTTTCGACATGTTCCTAGCCTCTGCTATGTCTCTCACTTTAATTCGGCGGTCATCTAGCACCATTTAGTGAACTTTGGTGATCTTTTCGTCGGTAGTTGCAGCTTTCAAAAACAAATATTTAATGACAGCTTGCTACTCTATTTTGTCTATTTTCATAAACCCACTCACATCAACTCACTCAGACGACTGTTCACATAACAACTGAACGTATAAAATGTCTGAAACTTTGGTGAGTAACTGTTATCAGATGGACAGCGAAATTCTATAGCTTTTATTTAGAGTGCTGCCATTTTTATATTGATGTCGGAATCTTTTCGGACCATCCTCGGACATGGGAAGGGGAGAGGTGGCACAGACGAGGAGGATATATGTGGAGCAGTTTGAAAAAAAATGGTCAGACCATTTTGTCAGACCATTATGTAACATGCTTCATAAATGTCAAATTATGCCAAATCAGAATCAAAAACGCTGAGGTGGAAGTCCAATCCATAGCGCCACCTGTGAAGAGATTTGTAATATACAGAGCGCATTGTTGTAACTAGTAGGAGAAAATAATTGAGCAGCACTGTAAATAACGAATACGGGCACATTTGCTTCTCTATCCCTTTTATTACTGCATCCTCTACATAAAACAGAAAATATGAAAGTGATGGCTAATTCATTAAATTCGTTGAGTCATTTCAGTTAATTTAATGCAGATATAGCAGACCGCAGAGAAGAGCATCAGGTGTGTTGGTTTCATCGACCCCAATTTGAGATGTGTAACCACGTACCTCGATGGAAATCAAACAATCAAATGCATTTCTGCATGCATCAGTAGTTTTGAGTGAAATGTCAACTGCTTGCTAACGGAAGCTTGATTTATGTGTACGTGTAACACACGTCGTTTGCATTAGCGAAAAACAAAGAATTAAGCTGTCACAGCCGTAATGTTTTTGTCCGATGTGAATTCTCCAACGTCATGCCAGTTGTTACATCGGGTGGAAGAGAAGCTATTATATCAATTTAAACCGTTTGGAGACCTCAGTATTTGAAACATTAACTGAAACATTCATATTGTCTTCTAAGACTATTATTGGAGAGATGTTTCAGTTTTCTTGAGAATATAAAGCAGACATGCTGGCACATTTTAAGAATGGGTTTTCCATGAGATGGGAGTGTCGATTTCATTTTCAAAATCAATTGCTTTGGAATGGCACCTACGAGGGCTGTTCACTAAAATATGATCATAATTTTTGACGGTCTTAAATGTTCGCACTAAATTCAGTCGTATTTTACTCTGTTAGCTTAATTTGAAACAAACTCGCCATAGTAGTTTCATTGTTGGTAATCCTGGTTCCCACCTGTGAGAACCAGGCAAGTTCACACACGTTCAGTATCACCTACCGCTGCAATGGAGGTAACTCGCGAGGAAGAACATGCGGCTCTGAAGTTCTGTTTTCGTCTCAACAAATCTCCAGTTGAAGCCTATACGATGTTACAGGAGGCCAATGGAGAGTCTGTTCTTCCCTACAGCACAGCTCGAAGGTGATTTGAAATGTTTAAAGAGCGGAAAAAATCAATTTCAAAGAAAGGTGGACCCGGTGCTCCAGTTATTGCTCTTACGGAAGAAAACATCAACACTGCTGGTGCACATTGTCAGAGAGGATCGACGAATTACCTTAAAATTACTTTCTGAAATACTGAACATTTCATTGGGTGCCACCCACACGTTGGTGACAGAAAAATTACACGTGAGACGTATTTGTGTGCGATGGGTTCTGAGACTGTTGATTCCCGAACAAAAGGACATTCACATGCAGGTCTGCATGCAGTTAAAGTTGATGTTAGAGGAAGATCCGGAGTTTCTTCCAAACGTAATCACTGCTGCTGAAACTTGGCGATAACATTTTGATCCTGAGAGCAAACAGCAAAACTCAGAGTGGATATCTCCTTCAAGACCAACCTCAAAAATGAGAAGTAGTTGCTTCTGCTGGGAAAATTATAGTCATTTCAATCTTTGATATTCATGGAATGGTTTAACAACATGTTGTACGTGCACACACATCAGTAACTGGACAATACTACAGGGATGTCCTGAAAACATTGCAAGTCCATATCAGACGCAAAAGACCACATGTCCGTGAAACAGCCTGGATGCTGCACCACGATAATCCGTGGCCGCATATTGCCAATATTGTTGCGGAATATCTTGCAAAAATCAACGTGAACCTCAACCCGTACCCTCTCTAGACTCCGGATTTAGCCCCATGTGACCCTTTTCTATTCCCTAACTTAAAAAAACGCCTTCGTGGGAGGCGCTATCCATCATCAGAAGCAGTGGTGAAGGCTGCGGAGGCGATTTTGAAGGATATCTCAAAAATGGTTTCCAGCATGTCTTTGAAAATTGGCAGAAACGCTGGGACAAGTGCAACGCATTCAGGGGAGACTACTTTGAGAAGCACCATCAAAATAATGAGGATTAGTAAAGGTATGTTGTCAAAAGAATTTGTGATCATTCTTTACTGAACAGCCCTCGTATTTTATGAGCGCAAAGAGTTTCGTGTCTGCTCTTTTATAATAATTACATCTGGTGGTCCCCTACGTTGCTGCATGTAGTAAAGGTGGGCCTTAAACTCTACACATTTCCAGTAGGCTAATTTTATAACCTAAACTAAACTTCTGTAATGCATTGGCATCAAAGCACATTTCTGACAAACGCCGATAGTCACTTATTGTACACTGATATTTCTTTCGAAGTGCGTTCAAGTTATCACACCTCCTATGTTTTTTCCTCACAAAGTAATCACAAGAAAAATGTGAAACTAGCTTCACTTCACAACGTAATCTCCCTCTAGACGTACACATGTTTCACAACGTCGACGCCATGATATCATGGCCGCTGCGAAGGCTTCTTTAGGAATTTGTTTTGATTCCTAGAAAATCGCTGAGGTAATAGCGGCACTATTAGTGAATCAGTGACAACGTAGTGTCTTTCATCGTGGGAAACAACCAAAAGTGGCTAGAAGCCAGGACAACTGAGTAGGAAGCATGGTCAATCACTTCAAAGTTGTCTGGCGTCGTGTTCGCCGGATGCGCTGGTGCGTTGTCTTGATGAAAGAGCACACGTCCAACCTGTTCCGCTCGTTTTTCACACAATGCTGGGAGGACATTTTGGTAGAATGCAGCTGTCACCGTAGTACCCTTTGGAATGCCATGAGTAAGGATTACACCACTGCTGTCCCAGAAGATGGCCACCATCATTTTGTCAGCTCACCCGAAATTTTTTGGTGGCGGTGAGTCTTTGTGCTTCCATTAAGCTGACTAGCACTTCGTTTCAGTGTTGAAAAAGGGCATCCACTTCTCATCCGTTGTCACAACCGTTTAAAAGAAGGTTCCGTTCATGCCGTCCTCACGCGTCAACATCGCCTGACAATTAGCCACTCACGCAGCCTTGTGATCATCCGTGGGCATTCGTGGCACCCACCTGGAAGATACTTTCCGCATTTTCAGATCTTCATGCAGGATTGTTTGCACAGAGCCCACGGAAATTCCAATTTTGGAGGCGACGTCTGCAACGCTCAGTCGGTGATTCTCCAAAACAACGTTCTGCACTCGCTGGATCATGTCGTCAGACCGGTTGGTGCGAGGCTATGTCTGTCTTGGTTTTGCTGTCACACGATGTTCTGCCTTCATTAAGTCGTCGCCCTGACTTTAGCCGTGTTATATGGCTTATATACTAGTGAATTGACTGCGTTCGAGCCGCACAATGAAGCGTAGCTCAGAACATGTCTAGCCTCCTTAAGTGCAAGTGTAAATGATTTAACATAGAGCTCCTTCACCTTTAAATGTCGGATTCGATAATACTATTTTAAAAAATATGTTGTTTTTATCACCAGCCTTCCGTATAGATTTATGCTGATTTGAGGCTCATACGCTACAAGTATAATTAAATTGAGATAAAAATAAATTTTTGTTAAATACTTGGATAAAATGCATTAATAAAATCCTCAAGAAAAACAGTTTTAATTAGCTTGAAAACCATTTAAAACGACAATGGATAGCTCTTTCTATGGAAAGATTGAGTCAGACTGAAAAATGCAATGCCGTAGCCGGGATTTGAACCACGGATCTTCCGATTGCCGTCCAGCCGCTCTAACCATTCAGCTACTATGGCCAACGTGACGATATGACATTAAAGTCTCCAACTGACTCGTGTTTTACCCAGTAAACCACTTAGGAGTTCTCATAGACACCTTAATGGCGACTTACAACATGTAAATACTTTAAGGCCCGGACTTTATAGTTAACTACTATTAGGTCAATTAATTGACCTAAATTGACCTCTTAATTGACCTAGTAGTGGTTATCTATAAGAAGCTCGGGCCTTAAAGTACTTACACAATGTAAGTCGCCATTAAGGTGTCTATGAGAACTCCTAAGTGGTTTACTGGGTAAAACACGAGTCAGTTGGAGACTTTAATGTCATATCGTCACGTTGGCCATAGTGGCTCAAGGGTTAGAGCGGCTGGACGGCAACTATAAGATCCAGCTATGGCATTGAATTTTTCAGTCTGACTCAATCTTTCCTTACTTTAGCCTACACACGGCCAGTGTGAAAGAACAATTAATTTCCAGCTCTTTCTATATTTATCAAACTCAAATTTTAGTGAGTAGATACTCTTTTCGTTAGAATTATTCAAATAAACACTGGCAAAATTAAAGGTAAAACATTTGATTAATTTGACACCGGAGCTGCATTTTCTTTCTCGTTTACTTTTGACAAAGAACAAGTGAAAGACGGGCAAAAGACATTCAGGAAATCTTTTACCTAATAAATGTGGCGGAACATCGAACTTCTGTTCACTTCATAAGGAACAAAGGGCTTTAGAAATTTTATCAGCAGTAATCCACTACTCCTACTCGGAATTCATTCCATCTAAACGTTAATTAAATTTACGCAAGGGGAAGTGCTGAGATTCAAGGAAGTGTGACTTGTCTAAGGTAATACATACTGAGCAATAAGATATGACTATCATTAGAGATCTAGTTTACCACGAACTATATTGTGATCCATGTAAACCTTAACCACTTCAAAAGGTCATAACTTTTGAACCAATAATGGGACACACGTGTAACTTTGGGAAATATAATACACAATTTTGAGATTACATTGCACTCTTTACATGTCAGAGAAAATGTAGGAAGTGTCCTCCACCAGCTTCTATACATGTCTGCACTAGTCTCACCATATTCTCTGAAGTTTTACGGAGAGTATGCTCGCCAGTGACTCTTATTTCGGTTTGAATGGACTCCTTGTGAACATCAATTGTCCATGGCCTATTCTTGTACACTATATTTTTAGATACCCCACAAGAAAAAATCCGGTCAGGTTATATCAGGGGACCTGGGGATCCACAGATATGTTGAGATCATTTGATTATCTAAGAAACTGGTTACAAGTTCAATGGTGTCATTAGGTATATGACACTTTGCTCTATCTTGCTGGAAATAACCTTCTCTCAATTCGATATCATCCAGCTGCTCCACAAACGTATTGAAGATACCCATATGAACTTCAGTGTCTACAGTTGTATCAAAGAAAATGGGACCAACGATCCTGGAAGCTGACACCGCGCACCATAATCCAAACCTTTTCATCATGCAGTGGGGTTTCGTGGATCACTTGGGGATTTACAGCAGCCCAATATCTGGTGTTTTGTATGTTTATGTAGCCTGACAGATGAAACCATGGCTCATCTGTAAACCACGTTATGAAGAGAATGTCTGGACATGGTATAAGAGTACTCTGAAACCATCGACAGTAACTGATTCGTTTATCATAATCTGCTTCTTTCAGTTGTTACACCATTTGCACTCTGTAAGATCGCAGCTCTTTGACATGTTCCATATGAATACCCTGATTCATGGCTCAATCGACACAACGATTTGTTTGGAGAATTCAATAGACTTCTGCGAACTTCTGTAACAGATGACGGTCTATGTTTTCAACTCTCACTAATGAGTATATCAGTTGTCTCCAGCTTTCTTACGAGCGATAAAATTGCTGCTTTTGTCGGAACATCGCGTACATTACTCTTCGAAATTTCCGTTGTGTTGTTACCAAGAAATTTGTCTCCCAATATGTTTTCGAAATGTAAACATGCTCTCGTAGTGAGTACTGCATGTTGCTGTTATGACTACACATTTAAGATTGTCATCTGTCAACAAATGTCAGTGTTGTCAATTCTCCCAGAGCCAGTGAGATCATTAAAACAAATTTCTACATTCTACGAGCTTTAAAGGGAAATTATGGCCTTTTGAAATGGTTCAGGTTTATATGGATCACACTGTACTTTCTATTCCAGTTAATTCAGAGGTTACAGAAAATTGAATTACTTAGGTATATGAAGTTACGAATTAGGTATTATACTAGATTCGAAATATTGAATATTGAACACGTATCATCATAGGGTCCATTCTAGATAGAAGAGCCGTAAGTCAGCACACACTATGAAAAAATTGAATGGAATAGGAGATCGTTAAAATATTCACCTTGAACATTTCTAATAGTCTGCATAGGAAAAGGTAGGTACGTCGATGAGCTCAACTCGGCGACATACCCAATTCGTATCACCATCAAAGCAACGAAAAACATAGAGTACCAAAACGGTGACGTAGTCATCCTTACAACTTATACGGTTCAAATCTATAGCAACGCAGTGGCTGTAACTCGAGGTTACCTGGAGTTCGGCGCCAGACAGCTCATATTATACGAAGACTCATAAGGCAAGTAAAGTTATGTGAAAGTATGTATACGTATCAAATTAATCACAGCCAGAATACAGCTAAGACCTTCTTGTAAAATGACTCTAATGCCTGATTTCACCAACAAATGTTAAGATTTAACACAAGTTTAGCCATAGTTATAACAAAAATTGCATTTCACCAATTAGTGTCAGCTTAACACTCGTGTTAAATCTCTTGTTAAACTAACAAGCCAAATTTCTGTTGTTGAGTCCTTAACAATTGTAAATAGTCAACATGGCGAGTATGAACTCAGCTGTTGATGTCGATTTGCTATATTTAAGACCGTCTAAATGGCATTCGTAATAGAGTACGGCCTATGAGGAGAAATGATTTTGAGGAACTATCAGAAGAAAATGTTCTACAGAGATATAGACTGTCGAAACAAGTTGCTATGAAGGTTACTGCGGAAGTACAAGAGAGGTTAGAACATTTATCGAAAGGAATATGGCGATCTCGCCTTTGCTTCAAGTATTAACAGCTTTGCGATTTTATACTTCACTGAATTATGTGGACAACACATTGTCCACCTCCCGTCTTGAAACGTTCAAGTCACTTGTCATTGTCCTTCTTCGCTCCTCGTTTTACATTTACGTAATACTGACGAAGTTGTGTCATGCTTCTAGTAGTGACAAATGCATTTGAATTAAATTCGTTTCCAATATTTTCCCCGCGACATCTTTCTCTTTTACATTCACCGCATCCGTCCTCTTATTTTCCACGATATCCTTACACTTCGTCACCAGTTCAATAAACAATTCTTCCTCTGTCGATCAGAAATTGGTCTCAGGGCTTTTGTTTTTTCAGCCATTTTCTGAGCCGTGTGCAGACAAAAATGAAGAGAAAAGCGCATTGCAGTACGTTAAAAAATTATACGACCTTGTATTGCCTTCTATAGCTGTAATATATACAAATCTCTTGGCGTTAACAAGTGTTTGTTAACATTTTCAGAGAACAAGTTGGTGTTCCTGAAATGGGGCATCAGTTTAACTTTGAAAATGCAGCACTTTGATCCAGGAACTTATTGGGTTCCTACTGAGGAACCTATACAGAACACTGGTCTTGTGACAAACATTGTTTAAGAAGGCAAACAGTTTACCAAATTAGAATTTTCCATATTTAGATCTCCAGTCAAACATCGAGCAGCTAAAAACGTGCTACCAATTTAGACAATTTTCAAAAGTGTGTTTTACGTAGAACAATTTATGATTTATATGACAATGATATGGAAAGATAGGGCCCCTGACTGGAAAGAAAGGAGTTAACTTCAGAGAAGAAAGGCCCACACGTGCTATTCTGCAGTTACATTTTGTAACCTGCATTCAGTTAAGTGATCATATTTTAAGATTGCACACGTGCTTTTCAAAGTTAGTAATATACCGCTCAGCAAAACTAGTAGTAACTGCGAAATAACTCGTAAGATTTTACATAAGCAGGCTACAAATATTCTTGTTAATGTGTATTCATTTTCCAACCATATGTCAATTAAATACATTTTCGAAAGTATAAATTTCGCTCAGAGTCCAGAATTAATGTTACAAGCTTGTCACGTGAGTGCTCATTCTGTGACGAACATTGTTAAAGACGGCAAACAGTTTATCAAATTAGGAGAAATTGTCATATTTAGATCTGCAGGGAAACATCGCGCAGCTAAAAAACGTCCTACCAACTTAGACAATTTTCAAAAGTGTGTTTTACATAAAACAATTTATGATTTATATGAGAAGAGTGAACATCCAACGGCCAAAAGGCTGACCAATTTAATGAGGGTGAAAATAAAATATACGGATTCTGTATCTTCTATGTATAATATTCTGAAATCTCTTGGGTTCAAATATAGGAGAACCAATGATGGTCACAAATTTCTGCTTGAAGGAAGCGATATTATTGCTGCAAGACTAAAATATCTGCGCACAATGCATAACATTAGTACAGGAGATCTGTGATGTAAAAATGCTTCATAAATACACATTCATATCTTCCGTATTTATTAATATTTTAATGACACAAAGCTTGGATTAAAGTTCATTACAGGTAGTATACAACAAGTATGGCGTCATTAAAATAGAAACTACATTCACAAATAGTTGAAATGTCACTCTTTTGTTTCACTGTAGCAAACACATTCTTTCATAGAACGCACCTAATTTGAATCATTTTGTTTTGTGTGCATATGAACGATAGCTATGTAAGCGAACTGTTCTCCAGTTCAAGGTTTTAAGGTTCAGGTTATGTGATAATCATTATATATGTTCTTATGCACACGCTGAAATATTAGCGACCTTCTTTGTCAGTATCTGTATCACTGTACATCTCGCATCTGTATGATACTTGCTAGGTGAATTCGGTGAGACAAAGACAGATATCTCTTCCATCTCTGTTTCCCGCTTGCTGTGGAACTGGCAACGCCCAAGACAGCACGATAACAGTATTGGCTCTTATTCTGTAGCTACTCTAATTATGTTAGTGCCTTTCTAATGCGACAAAGAGTGCTACCGAGGGAGTTTACGGTGTGGATTGAGTGCTGCTAGTACATTAGTTCAGAAGCATTGTATTCCAAGTCCCATCCATTAACCGACCGAAGCACTTATATAGCTATACCATAAATAAATTGTAGTTACATATAATATTTGAACAGGAGAAGATGCCGGCTCTATAGCGTGATGATCACCCATCTGTCTCACATCCAATTGGTCTAGATTTCGCCTCCCTGTGAGGGTTGAGATATCTGGATATGTTTTATTTTTCTAGAGGTTTCTCTTACCTACGAAGATTAATATCGTGTAACTCTGAGCTCTATGTACCCTGGAATCATTAGAACATCATTTCTCCTGTTTCATTAATCACCTAATATGCCATAAGTTGGAGGACGTTAGTTAAAAGAAAAATAGATATTAACTAAATTTTTGATATATTTATTTCTACTGTTTCCGTTACAGTATCACTACAATGACTCTAATACTGTGACTTTGTGGGTTCGTAGAATTAAAAGTCCAATTTGCCGAATTTCTAAATGTTCTTTATTTACGTAGCAATACATTGTTAAATTCCACGTAAGAACATTACATCACATATACAACACCGTCTTCCAAGGTCGATGACTACAACAAACAGTGACTGCAGATTACATCATTCTAAAATAAACCAGAAACCGAATTATCTGTATCAGTCCAGATGTAACTAAAAATTTCCATTTATCTTTGTTTGTTTCGGCAGACCTTTATCTGCATGTTATCTTGTCTGCCGGCTCTTGGTTTTCACACTGCCCTCCTATCAGTTCCTTTTGTGTAAACAAACCGCGCGATCGTAGATACTGGTTCGCGACACTATTGTACAAATACGCGAAATTGCTGACCCTAAGATGTACTCGCTGACTCGGGTCTCCTGGTCATAAGCCTTTGGTTCTCCTGCGCAGCTTGGTGTCATTTCTTCTTGACCTTCGCTTCTTTTATCCTGTTCCACTTTTCTCTCCTACACATATATTTTTCTTTTCAACCATCCCCATTAACATGCGTAACGGACTACCTCCTTGCTCACACTGACCCATTTCTTATCCCATATTTTTCTCCTGCAATTTGTTAACTCCTTACATTCTACCAGGTAATGAACAGAGCTCTCTTCACCTCCAGAATATTCACATATTCTACCTCGTTACTTCTCAACCCTGTTAGAAATATTATTCCTACTCTCATCCATGTTATGCTTCTCTTCCAGTTTTGTCACATTGAACCATAATTTCAAAGTTTTCTCTTATTTTCTTCTATAATTCCAATATCTGCTGCCTATCTATGTTTTGTATTCTGTTTCTTACTTCCCTCCAAGAATCCGCTGTGATTTGACACCTCTGCCCTCCATAATATCCCATGTCTATCTTCGATACCATTCTTTCCAATTCCGACCACCAACTGTTTCTGTTCTTAATGTCTTTCTGTTGTTTCAAGTACAGATTCAATAATTCCCCTTTCTGCCCTTTAATACACTTATAGCATAATTCCATTATTCTCTCTATTATTATTCCCCTCCTTTTTGTATTACCCAACTCTAGTAATGCCATTTCTCTTGGTGCTGATTTTGGTAGCCCTAGTAGTTCTTTACAAAACAATCCATACATCTGGTATAATTTTGCACCTATCCCTGATGTGCATACATTGTTCTGGATTCAACGATCGCTTCATACATTCTTCTTCCCCTTCCTCCTCCTCCTCCTCCTCCTTCTCCTCCTCCTCCTCCTCCTCCTCCTCCTCCTCCTTCTCCTCCTCCTCCTCCTCCTCCTCCTCCTCCTCCTCCTCCTCCTCCTCCTCCTCCTCCTCCTCCTCCTCCTCCTCCTCCTCCTCCTCCTCCTCCTCCTCCTCCTCCTCCTCCTCCTCCTCCTCCTCCTCCTCCTCCTCCTCCTCCTCCTCCTCCTCCTCCTCCTCCTCCTCCTCCTCCTCCTCCTCCTCCTCCTCCTCCTCCTCCTCCTCCTCCTCCTCCTCCTCCTCCTCCTCCTCTCTCTTCCTCTTCCTCTTCCTCTTCCTCTTCTCTTCCTCTTCCTCTTCCTCTTCCTCTTCCTCTTCCTCTTCCTCTTCCTCTTCCTCTTCCTCTTCCTCTTCCTCTTCCTCTTCCTCTTCCTCTTCCTCTTCCTCTTCCTCTTCCTCTTCCTCTTCCTCTTCCTCTTCCTCTTCCTCTTCCTCTTCCTCTTCTCTTCTTCTTCTTCTTCTTCTTCTTCTTCTTCTTCTTCTTCTTCTTCTTCTTCTCTTCTTC